>JBAMBR010007132.1:0-88076 GCA_037044475.1 Zaprionus obscuricornis
CTATTGAGATCCTTGGCCTATTAATCATCACGCCCAGTGTTTGTTTTTACCACAGACAACTCTAGTTGTAGCCACCCCATTTCATCCATTGATTTCGTTTCTTTTCCTCTAGATTTATGTGTAAAATATTTGATTAGTTTGCAAAACATATATCGCACCATCAACCTAACGCCCTTTGGTTTTTATGAGTTATCATATGTAAAAATGTCTCGCAGTTAACTCATTTTATACTGCTTACAATATATCTTAGATGGATTTTACTTTAAGCCTAATAATTGTATGCTTTTATCTAAGAAATGTGTAGGAAATTTGTGGTAGGATAGATTGTAGGAAACATGAATGATTAGTGAACTCAACTGTTAAACTGTCGATGATGAAGTATATTAGAATGCAGGAAGTATTAGTGAACTTTACAGTTAAATGACCTGCAAAAAGTCAGGACCACATTGATGACTATTAGTACTAGGAAGTTTTAGTTAACTCTACAGTTAAACTATCTATGATGAAATATATTAGGATATTAATAGGTATACTTATTGAAGGTTTATAACACATTAATATCTATTAGTAATTGTCTTAGTTTATTCTACAGTCAAAATGCAATGAAACCTCAGATTTACACACCTCTATTCGGAATTTAAGATAAACTTTAAACAATATAAAATAAAGACTCTTGTTGGCGCACCTTAATTCCCTGTTAAGCCTAGTGAAAGTAGCAGGAAGCTTAAATTCAATATACAGTTAAAGTTTCTGTAACAAAATGTTTTGCAATTCAAATACTTAATGAATTTTTGATAGGGCTACAATGGAATATAGAGAGATTTTGGGAACATACATTGGACAACCCTTGGCAAAAAGGTTTATTTCCCAAGTTAAAGTGTTAAATGAGATAAAGGTGCGAAAAACTTTAATTAAGTTTTAACTAAACTTGTACAACAAGTATCTAAGTCTCTAAGGTTTTGGTAGTTAAAGTCTCTAGAATACAGGATGCTCTCATTCCATAAACATTAAGAAAAAAAAAAAAAAAACTCTTCTTGTTTAAAGTAAAAATAGAAAAAGCTATAAACAATGTCTTGCAATTTGAAGAGTCCTTAGAGAAGCTTCAACAATTTTATATTCCCTACGCTTTTTAGACACAATTTCATTTCGTTCGCTCTTGTTCTCTCTTTCTCTCTCTATCTCTTGTTACTTGTGCTGCAGCTTTATATTCTCTTGCTTTTGTTGTCTTTCTATTTCCCTCTGCATCTTGTTTGTTTAATTCCCGTTGTCAAGCGACGACGTTTCGCACTTGCCTCCATTGCAGTTACCTTAATTAGCGCACTGTTCACTTGGAAGAAGGCATCCATCAGGCATCCATCTGGCATCCATCTGGCACATCCAACAACAGCAACAGCAATAGCAATAGCAATAGCAATGGCAGGAAAATTAAGAAGAAGAAGAAATAGAAGACATAGAAGCTGATGAAGTACGCCTCGTTATGCCTGGTGTAACGTAGTTCAGGTAAGCGGCTAAGTGGCAGACAACGCTCCCGCTAACGTACCGCTCTTATCTTCTGCCTGCTGCTCATCTATTGCCTTTTGGGCATTGCATGACTTTGATGTTTGTTACTCATTTCCCACATTCCCTCCCTCATTCATCTTGTGAAATAGTAGTAGCTGCTGGTGTTTGTGATTGAAAGGCGTGACGCAAGGCGTCGACAGTGTCGTCAATGTTGTCGACTTGCATTTGGCGCAATTGATATCGAAGTCATCGCATCTTTTACTATTTTTTTTTGTCTCTTTCTCTCTCTGTTTGTCATTCCACTGCCTTGACTTATAGTTCTTATACTTCTACTGTGCCTTGAATCGCGATTGAGACTCTTCCTTCACCTCCCAACAAAAAAAAGTTGCCATGTTGCACTTGTGCCAAATGGCAAAAAGGCGTTGATATTTTTCAAGTTGCACAAATGTGAAGTGCGTGCAATATGTAGGGGTTGCGGATGGGGCGTTTATCCATATGGGCGTGGCAAGCAAATATGCTCACATTGCATAGACACATTTGACGGCGACATCGCACGGATTTCTGGCATCAATGAGCGCAGCTGATGCTGAATGCTGAACGCCGAATGCCGAATGCTGAAGCATCAGTTGCACAAGAAAAAGCTGTGGCATGACACAGGGGGGGGCGACATTGAAGGAGAAGCAACAAAGAAGCATTTCTTTTTTTTTTTTTGTTTAACAGTCGAGACGCGTTCGACGGCATCTAAATTGACAAAAATCACATGAAAGTGGCTAAGACGCCTTGTGTTTGGCTGCAAAAAGAGTTAGGAGTGAAGTAAGAACAAAAAGATGAGGAAGAAGTGGACGTGCAGCAGATGGAGAAAGGAGAAAGAAAAACTCAAATGTAGAAGAAATACATAAGCATGTGTTTTTAAAGATAGTAAAAGAAATAAGAGAGACAGAAAGAGAGAGAGAGAGAGAAAAAAAACAATATGGAGAGAGAGAGAGAGAGAGAGAGAGAGGTATACAAAGTGCAATATAATGAGAGCGCAAGGTAACGATGTATGAGTGTAAGGGAGATAATAAAGAAATAGACATAAAGAGATTAACAGAAAGGCAGAGCATATTAAATTAGAAAGAGAGATAGAGAGAGAGAAGAGGATATTGAAGTAAAAGAGATAGAGATAGGGATACAGAGATATAGGATAATAGAGATGTAAAGATATAAATAGAGAAAGTAGATATAGATAGTGCCAGAAATAGAGGAAAGAGAAATTGTGAAAAACACAAAGTGAATTTCAATTCAATGAAGCAAACTTTAATCTAATACATTAAACAGCTTAGAGAGTGCGAGGCAGAGTTTATGAGATAGCGATAGAGATACAGATACAGATAGAATGATAAGATAGAGAGAGAGAGAGAGATGGAGAGTGAGAAAGCCAAAGGCACTTTAAGTAAATGTTGTGCTTTACGGCAAATTGAATTTAAGAATTGATTTAATGCAAATGATTTTCACATCAATTTACATAAGCTGAGACATCGAGCTAGGCAGCTTTGACTTTCGCCATCGGCGGGTTGAATTTGACCTGAATTTTAGCTAAATTAAACAAAATCAAATTTTTGTTGTTACTATGAGGTCAAAGGTTACCCCTAGACGCCTCAGACAGGGGTCAAGTCTATTTTTATTTCTTGTTTGTTTTTTATATTCTATTTTATTATTTTTTTTTTTCTGGTATATGGTCGATATCCGTTTCCGGTCTACTGCAGGCCTATAGATACACCATCCCCGTCTAGTTGACAACAAGGCCAAGAAATGGGCACGTCTGGCGCCTGAAACTGGAGCAGTTGTAATATTAGGAATGAGAAAAAGGACTGAGACATGAACTGAGATAAATACTCTGACTTGGACTGTGAACCGGAGACGGGGGACCAAGAACTGAGACTGGGACAGAGCATCGGACATGAGCGACATGAGCTCAAGGCGTCTGTCTCATTCCGATGAAAAACAAAGAATTTGACGCAGCATAAAAAATCTTTACAAAAAAAAAAAAAAGAAAAAACGAAAAAAAAATTTCTGTCTGTTGTTATTTTTGCTGCTACTGGTGCTCCTACTGCTGTTGCTTTTTATTTACCCAACGGCACTTCACCTGATCCGGAACCTGTGCTTTAATATTAACTCGAGACACTGAAAGCGTAGCGTCCTTGTCCTCGAGCCTCCAGCCTCCAGTTATGCCATTGCTCTGTCTGTCCTTTACCTTTTTTTATTCAGTTTCACGCCACTCTCTTGTTTTCTCTTGCTGTCGTGTCTCTGTCTCTGTCTCTGTTTTTATTCTCAGCTTTGTCCCCAACATCTACCCCATCTCCATCTCCATCTCCATTCTGCCATTCAACGGTTGCCCTTTCCGCACGGCGAATGCGCACTTAATGAGCGTTTAATTGGCTCAGTGTTTACAAGGTGCCAAGAGTGGCATTGGCGTGGGGGCAGGCATATTGTAGTAGCAGGTAGACTGTTAACCTGCTAAAGCCTGATGTGGGCTCTATGCTGCGGGCATATACTATATATACTTTATATAACTAAAGGTATAGACTGTGAGTGTATGAGAGAAAGAGAGAGAGGTGTGCAAGTGCGGGTGCAGGGTGCAGGGTGCAGGGTGCCATGTGGTCGCCTGTTCAAGTTGATTGAATTTCTTGTGGAAACTTTTTAATTGCATTCAATTGTTGTTGATCGGTTTAATAAATGTTTTGTTATCGCAATTGTTGTTGTAGTTGTAGTTGTTGTTCTTTTTGTTATCATTGTTGTTGTCTTTGTTTATAGTGTCTATGTGTTAAATTGTTAAATTGCTGTTGCATTTTTTTGGGGTTCTGGTGCGAAACGCGCTTGAAACGCGCCAAATATTTGCGACGCGTTTTCATTTGGAAAATTGTTTTCGCTTCGCTATCAGTGGCATTCAACATAAAGAAACTGCGAATGGAGAATGTAGAGCAGTAAATGGAGAACAACAACAACAGCAACAACAACAACAACAACAACAACTACAAAGCAAACCAAAACACGTTTCCAGATTTGTACGAAAATTCTCTGCCCTTTCCCTTCCTCCTCGTCACACTTTATTCTCTTATTGCTGCCCTTAGTCTCCTTATGTCCCTATGTTTCTCCACCACTAACACCACCACCATCACCCCTTAGCCCATACCCATATCCAACATTTTGCTCGTCTGACACTTGGGCCTGTTGTAAGTCCTGTTCCTGTGTTCATGATTTTATTTTCAAATGCTGCAGCATTTTATGTGGCCATTAAAATATTTTATTGCTCTTGGCGTAAATTTAAGCAATAATAAAATATAAAAAAAAGGCGCAAGCAGCAGGCAACAACAACATCATCATCATAAGCAACAACACAAACAACAACTTAAGCAACATAATAAGAATAAGAAAAAAAAAACCAACTGAAGATGATGAAGAAAATACATATATAAAAAAAAAAGAAAAAAAAAACAGAAACGTGAGGCAACCTCAAAAATACCAAAGAAAAACATAAGTATAAACAAGAGAATAATAATATTTAATTTTATACAACGACTATTGAATACTCTTCTAGCTATAAAATTTGCATTAAAATAGAAAATGCCAGGAATTTCAACACTAATCATAATTGTTGTGCACCAGTAGTTGCACACATCTAGCATGCATTCCACCTTCCACATTTCATTCAATTTTTTTCCACATCATATACAAATCTGAGTTTAGATTTTGTTATACATTATACAAGATTTTTAATTTGTAAATTGAATAGAATATTTTTATAATTTTTCTATCTCCAATTTATCTGTATTTTTATGCGAAAAATATCCGAAACGTATTCATAATTTTATCAAAATTTATACAAACTAAATATTTATAACTTTTAATTATCTAAATTTTATGACTATATTTTATCCGCATTATTTATGCTTACAATTGTTACACGATTTAATTTAAAAATTTAATTTAATAAAAAATTGTAATACATATGGATAAGTTTGGATAAAATCCGGATAAGTTTCCGGATAAAAATTTGGTACATTTTTATTAAATTATTTTTTTTATTAAATTAAATTTTTAAATTAAATCGTGTAACAATTGTAAGCATAAATAATGCGGATAAAATATAGTCATAAAATTTAGATAATTAAAAGTTATAAATATTTAGTTTGTATAAATTTTGATAAAATTATGAATACGTTTCGGATATTTTTCGCATAAAAATACAGATAAATTGGAGATAGAAAAATTATAAAAATATTCTATTAAATTTATAAATTAAAAATCTTGTATAATGTATAACAAAATCTGAACTCAGATTTGTATATGATGTGGATAAAAATTGGATAAAATGTGAAAGGTGGAATGCATGCTAGATGTGTGCAACTACTGGTGCACAACAATTATGATTAGTGTTGAAATTCCTGGCATTTTCTATTTTAATGCAAATTTTATAGCTAGAAGAGTATTCAATAGTCGTTGTATAAAATTAAATATTATTATTCTCTTGTTTATACTTATGTTTTTCTTTGGTATTTTTGAGGTTGCCTCACGTTTCTGTTTTTTTTTTCTTTTTTTTTTATATATGTATTTTCTTCATCATCTTCAGTTGGTTTTTTTTTTCTTATTCTTATTATGTTGCTTAAGTTGTTGTTTGTGTTGTTGCTTATGATGATGATGTTGTTGTTGCCTGCTGCTTGCGCCTTTTTTTTATATTTTATTATTGCTTAAATTTACGCCAAGAGCAATAAAATATTTTAATGGCCACATAAAATGCTGCAGCATTTGAAAATAAAATCATGAACACAGGAACAGGACTTACAACAGGCCCAAGTGTCAGACGAGCAAAATGTTGGATAGGGGTATGGGCTAAGGGGTGATGGTGGTGGTGTTAGTGGTGGAGAAACATAGGGACATAAGGAGACTAAGGGCAGCAATAAGAGAATAAAGTGTGACGAGGAGGAAGGGAAAGGGCAGAGAATTTTCGTACAAATCTGGAAACGTGTTTTGGTTTGCTTTGTAGTTGTTGTTGTTGTAGTTGTTGTTGCTGTTGTTGTTGTTGTTCTCCATTTACTGCTCTACATTCTCCATTCGCAGTTTCTTTATGTTGAATGCCACTGATAGCGAAGCGAAAACAATTTTCCAAATGAAAACGCGTCGCAAATATTTGGCGCGTTTCAAGCGCGTTTCGCACCAGAACCCAAAAAAATGCAACAGCAATTTAACAATTTAACACATAGTACTATAAACAAAGACAACAACAATGATAACAAAAAGAACAACAACTACAACTACAACAACAACAATTGCGATAACAAAACATTTATTAAACCGATCAACAACAATTGAATGCAATTAAAAAGTTTCCACAAGAAATTCAATCAACTTGAACAGGCGACCACATTGCACCCTGCACCCTGCACCCTGCACCCTGCACCCTGCACCCGCACTCGCACACCTCTCTCTCTTTCTCTCATACACTCACAGTCTATACCTTTAGTTATATATAGTATATATGGTATATGCCCGCAGCATAGAGCCCACATCAGGCTTTAGCAGGTTAACAGTCTACCTGCTACTACAATATGCCTGCCCCCACGCCAATGCCATTCTTGGCACCTTGTAAACACTGAGCCAATTAAACGCTCATTAAGTGCGCATTCGCCGTGCGGAAAGGGCAACCGTTGAATGGCAGAATGGCAGAATGGAGATGGGGTAGATGTTGGGGACAAAGCTGAGAATAAAAACAGAGACAGAGACAGAGACACGACAGCAAGAGAAAACAAGAGAGTGGCGTTTAACGTACTAGATAAAGTTTGCTTCATTGAATTGAAATTCACTTTGTGTTTTTCACAATTTTCTCTTTCCTTTATTTCTGGCACTATCTATTACGTATTCTTCTCTATCTATACCTTTATATCTCTGTTATACTATATCTCTGTATCTCTATCTATATTCTTTTTACTTCAATATCCTCTCTCTTTCTCTCTCTTCCTCTCTTAATCTATCTCTATCTCTCTCTCTCTCTCTCTCTCTCTAATTTAATATGCTCTGCCTTTCTCTTAATCTCTTTATGTCTATTTCTTTATTATCTCCCTTACACTCATACATCGTTACCTTGCGCTCTCATTATATTGCACTTTGTATACCTCTCTCTCTCTCTCTCTCTCTCTCTCCATATTGTTTTTTTTCTCTCTCTCTCTCTCTTTCTGTCTCTCTTATTTCCTTTACTATCTTTAAAAACACATGCTTATGTATTTCTTCTACATTTGAGTTTTTCTTTCTCCTTTCTCCATCTGCTGCACGTCCACTTCTTCCTCATCTTTTTGTTCTTACTTCACTCCTAACTCTTTTTGCAGCCAAACACAAGGCGTCTTAGCCACTTTCATGTGATTTTTGTCAATTTAGATGCCGTCGAACGCGTCTCGACTGTTAAACAAAAAAAAAAAAAGAAATGCTTCTTTGTTGCTTCTCCTTCAATGTCGCCCCCCCCTGTGTCATGCCACAGCTTTTTCTTGTGCAACTGATGCTTCAGCATTCGGCATTCGGCGTTCAGCATTCAGCATCAGCTGCGCTCATTGATGCCAGAAATCCGTGCGATGTCGCCGTCAAATGTGTCTATGCAATGTGAGCATATTTGCTTGCCACGCCCATATGGATAAACGCCCCATCCGCAACCCCTACATATTGCACGCACTTCACATTTGTGCAACTTGAAAAATATCAACGCCTTTTTGCCATTTGGCACAAGTGCAACATGGCAACTTTTTTTTGTTGGGAGGTGAAGGAAGAGTCTCAATCGCGATTCAAGGCACAGTAGAAGTATAAGAACTATAAGTCAAGGCAGTGGAATGACAAACAGAGAGAGAAAGAGACAAAAAAAAATAGTAAAAGATGCGATGACTTCGATATCAATTGCGCCAAATGCAAGTCGACAACATTGACGACACTGTCGACGCCTTGCGTCACGCCTTTCAATCACAAACACCAGCAGCTACTACTATTTCACAAGATGAATGAGGGAGGGAATGTGGGAAATGAGTAACAAACATCAAAGTCATGCAATGCCCAAAAGGCAATAGATGAGCAGCAGGCAGAAGATAAGAGCGGTACGTTAGCGGGAGCGTTGTCTGCCACTTAGCCGCTTACCTGAACTACGTTACACCAGGCATAACGAGGCGTACTTCATCAGCTTCTATGTCTTCTATTTCTTCTTCTTCTTAATTTTCCTGCCATTGCTATTGCTATTGCTATTGCTGTTGCTGTTGTTGGATGTGCCAGATGGATGCCAGATGGATGCCTGATGGATGCCTTCTTCCAAGTGAACAGTGCGCTAATTAAGGTAACTGCAATGGAGGCAAGTGCGAAACGTCGTCGCTTGACAACGGGAATTAAACAAACAAGATGCAGAGGGAAATAGAAAGACAACAAAAGCAAGAGAATATAAAGCTGCAGCACAAGTAACAAGAGATAGAGAGAGAAAGAGAGAACAAGAGCGAACGAAATGAAATTGTGTCTAAAAAGCGTAGGGAATATAAAATTGTTGAAGCTTCTCTAAGGACTCTTCAAATTGCAAGACATTGTTTATAGCTTTTTCTATTTTTACTTTAAACAAGAAGAGTTTTTTTTTTTTTTTTCTTAATGTTTATGGAATGAGAGCATCCTGTATTCTAGAGACTTTAACTACCAAAACCTTAGAGACTTAGATACTTGTTGTACAAGTTTAGTTAAAACTTAATTAAAGTTTTTCGCACCTTTATCTCATTTAACACTTTAACTTGGGAAATAAACCTTTTTGCCAAGGGTTGTCCAATGTATGTTCCCAAAATCTCTCTATATTCCATTGTAGCCCTATCAAAAATTCATTAAGTATTTGAATTGCAAAACATTTTGTTACAGAAACTTTAACTGTATATTGAATTTAAGCTTCCTGCTACTTTCACTAGGCTTAACAGGGAATTAAGGTGCGCCAACAAGAGTCTTTATTTTATATTGTTTAAAGTTTATCTTAAATTCCGAATAGAGGTGTGTAAATCTGAGGTTTCATTGCATTTTGACTGTAGAATAAACTAAGACAATTACTAATAGATATTAATGTGTTATAAACCTTCAATAAGTATACCTATTAATATCCTAATATATTTCATCATAGATAGTTTAACTGTAGAGTTAACTAAAACTTCCTAGTACTAATAGTCATCAATGTGGTCCTGACTTTTTGCAGGTCATTTAACTGTAAAGTTCACTAATACTTCCTGCATTCTAATATACTTCATCATCGACAGTTTAACAGTTGAGTTCACTAATCATTCATGTTTCCTACAATCTATCCTACCACAAATTTCCTACACATTTCTTAGATAAAAGCATACAATTATTAGGCTTAAAGTAAAATCCATCTAAGATATATTGTAAGCAGTATAAAATGAGTTAACTGCGAGACATTTTTACATATGATAACTCATAAAAACCAAAGGGCGTTAGGTTGATGGTGCGATATATGTTTTGCAAACTAATCAAATATTTTACACATAAATCTAGAGGAAAAGAAACGAAATCAATGGATGAAATGGGGTGGCTACAACTAGAGTTGTCTGTGGTAAAAACAAACACTGGGCGTGATGATTAATAGGCCAAGGATCTCAATAGAGAACGAAAGGTCTCAAATTGATGTTGATTACAATTCATCATTAAAATGCAAATAGGCCAAAGAAACAAAAAAAGGGAGACGTAGCGAAACAATGGGGACTACACTATATACAATGGGGGGGGACTGTACGGAGGTTTTAGACATAAGAACGAAGAGTAGAGGGTAGTGAATAGTGGGAGGGATTAACAAAGATAGAGGAGTAAAAACCTAAACAAACAACAAGCCGCAAATTTCATTGGATGTTCGACGCTGAATCAATGCTTCCTTTTGGCCTTCGACAATGGCGACCCGTCAACGAGCTTTCAATGCCAATTTGTTTACATGTCCCTAGCTGTGTCCTGGTCGACTGGTTGCTCTGGTCACCCTAATCACCCCTGGGCGATTCGGTCTCTTTTGGCATTGTCCTCCCCAGTTGCCCGGTTGTCCGCCTGTTGTTCCGCTGATGGCGTTATTTATTGTTATCAGACACTCGAGCACATAAAACATTTTATCACTTGCTAAAGCGACGCTTCGTACAATTTCACAGCGACAAACATAGACAAGTGAAGAGTGGAGTGTGCTGAGTGGAAAGAAGAGTCGTCCGGCTAGCGTTCGGTTAGCAAAAAGAGAAAGAAATGAAAATAGTAGGAGCAAAAAAAAAATGATTATGCCTTATGTCAGAAAGCGGCGACATCGACCGGAGACGTAGAACAGGCCAAGGGTTGAGGGTATCGGGGTGATAGGGGTATGACGGGTTAGTGTAAGGGTGACGACTGCATGGCAAGACCTGAGCCTTGGCAAAAACTAGACTAACCGGGCACTTTGGGGGTAACCAGAGTAATCGGGGCAACCGTGGCAACCGGGACAACCGGGACAAAACTTCATCACTCAATGCGCAAAGTGTTGAATGTGGCGGGGCGAAAGTTAAAGTTGAACGGAAACGGATATAACGCGTCGTTGCCTGCTTCTGATCCTGCTATTCTCACTCCAATTCCTGTTCCAGTTCTCACTTCTGCTTATTCCTACTACAACTAAACACAGTTCTCACTTTATCCATGTCTCGACTATCTTTAAGTAATTTGTGTGCGCTGCGTCGGGCAGCCGGAAACGAACATTGTGCAAACCCAAACGAACTAGATGCCAAGCCGGACACAAGAAGAGCAGCAGTGGGGCAGGAGCGAGGGATTTAGTTGTAAGGCAGGCGGTACAAAAAAAAAAAAGAAAAGAAAAAGGAAATCACATTTATGTCTAACAGTTTTTTCTTCTCTTCTTTTTTTTTTTTTTGTTCTCCTCTCTCGTTTATTTATAATCTATGTAGAGCGTAGGAGGCAAAAGGGCTGAGAGCAGTGGGGTGTACGCGGAGTGCGGCTCACTTAGCAATGATTAATTAAGCGAAGCCCGAAGCGTACGCCTAATGGCCCGACCACCAACTGACTGTCCAATATCAGGCATCAAGCCAGTCTCCGGCCATTGACCTTGGCCAAGTACTGAAAAAGGAGACAACGACCGGAGGCAGAAGACCGGAGACCGTCCGCTCAAGTCTTGGACTAATTGGTAATGGGCCGTTGATGGGCCTGGCTTATAAGAATGAAAAATTAAATATATATAACCCCGTGGGCCACACCATTTAAAGGGTTTTCTCGGGTCGGGTGAAAGTTTTTTGTTCAAGTGTCTGATGCTCATTTACGACGACTGCAAGTGTAATTAGAACTGAATAAAAAATGGCCTTGCTATCAATTAGGCCAAGACAAGATGGCAAGGTCAACTATTAACTGTTTATCAATTTTCATACCTTAGAGGCATGCAACAGTGAATATTAATTGAAACATTAGGGAAAAAGATTTAATAGTCAAATCAGTTAAGTTGAAACGATAATCAGAGCAACGTAAGCATCCAATACGTTGGAGACTTAAGCTTATGGCCTTGTAACAAAATCGATTGTTCTAATGACATTGGCTTTGCTCCAAATACATTATGTTGTCGACTGATTATCCGACAAATTCTTAAATGTAGAGCTAGCTGAAGGAAGGTCACAAAAGCAATGAGGCAGCAAGAGAAATCAAAAGGAAGACGACAAGGAATATTACTGCAAATCGAAATAATGAAATAAATAAAATATTTATTTTTATACTCGGTGCCCATTAGGTACCAAGAGTATATTGGGTTAGTGACAAGAGCAAATGTATGTAACACCCATAAGGAGGCGTGGCCGACCCCATAAAGTATATATATTCTGACTCAGGATCAACAGCCGAGTCGATTGGAGCATGTCCGTCTGTCCGTCTGTACGTCCGTATGAACACACAGATCTCGGAGACTATAAGAGATAGAGACTTCAGGCAGATCAAGTTTATTTTGGATTTTTGCCACGCCCCCTCCTCCTCCACAAATCGATAAAAACGATTTTAAGCAAACCCAACCAAGCTACAGCACTGAATATGTTTATCTGGACGTTTTGTACAAATTCGGATAATAAACATGGAAGTTATACACATTTCAAATTTCAAAAATTGAGAGGCGTACGCTTGCTTGCTGTTCTCACCCCAAACGACGGCAACATTTACTCAGTATTTCTCACACTTGTGAAGAGCGTGGCTCAGTGGTTAGAGGGTTGAACTCGCGTGCATGAGGTCCGCGGTTCGATTCCCGAGACGATTTTTTTTTTTAAAAAAGTTTTTTTTTAAAATTTTTTTTTTATTTTAACTTAAAATTGGCGAAATAAAAAATAGCAAAAAAGCAAAATAAATATATAATATAACTTTGGGCACCGAGTATTATATAGTCGAGCACACTCGACTATAACTTTCTTACTTGTTTTTTATTATTATAATTTTTTTTGTACTATTTATGGGAAATACTTTTAAGAATTTTTACAATTTAGCAATATTAAATCTTGCCTCTCTATATTGTTATATTCTACATTATTCTACACACGCATTTCGTTGCTTCCCAAACCTATTCATCAATAGCTTCTCAGCTTTTCAGCAGCTTAGCTTTATGTTTAGCTATATATTGCATAACAATAATAAAGCTAAATTGGCAACACTATGCAGAACTATAAACAAAGTAGAGATAGTTGCAGTAAGCTAAAAAAAAATGCCTAAGTATTACTTGCAAATTTTAAGACTGTGATAAAACTGATATCTGTGCATAACCAAATATCCAAATATTTTTTTATATTTTAAGTCAATTGAAAGCTTAAAATGAAACAGCTGATGCTATGATATTGAAAACAAAACTTAGCTTAGTCCGTTAGTCAACACTTGGTAAAACAAAATATAAGAAGACACCCTGTGTGACACTGTGTGCTGCAACACCCTGTTAAATCCATTAAAGAAAACAGTCAAAGCAATATTGTTGGCTAACTGTAGAACTATAGAACTTCAACTTACATCACATCAAATGCATTATAAACTAAGTGCAGCTATAACATGCATGTGTGTGTGTGGCGCATAACATATGACACCCTGTGGCAACAATTGTAATGGACAGGGTGACTACAGTGATTATCGTTTGTTTGCCGCCAGGCCAGCTGCCACAGCTAATTCGAGAATTTGCAGCGCTTCAGACAGATTGCATTATTAATGCACTTCTATATATATATATGTATGTGTGTGTGTTGTACGGTTATGTCTCAAATTCAGCTAACGTCGACGTCGCTGTTGGCAGTGAACGACCAACAATTAACTTTGTTTTTCGCTTACATTTTCACGCCATTTTGAAAATTTACTTTGCCGTTGCAACACGCGCGCTCAGTGTGAAATCCTTGTTGTTGCATTTTGCTGTTGCTTGCTTTTATTTATTTGCCATTTGCTGAGGCGCCCTCAAGCGTCGAGTGGCGTTTTGTTGTTGTTGTTCTTGTTTTTAGCTGTTGCTTTTTCTTCTATTTCTGCTGCCATGCACTCAAAACAGTCCAAGAAGCAAGCACAACAAGACGCAGAGTAGCAACAGCATCAACAGCAACAGCATCAACAGCAGCAGCTGTAAAGCATGCAGAGTCATTGGAGTGCACTGAGCACTATGAGCTAGAAGAATGAGTGTAGCAAGTATGCTCGCCCAAAGCAGGGCAGAGCATGATGCCTGCCGCTGGGCTTCGCACCTTTATGGACTTCTTCATCAACGCGCTTTCCTTGGCAAACTTTTAGCAAAAAAAAAAAGGCAAAAGAAGAAACGAAGTTAACGCCAAGCTAAATACTATCCGAACACTTCACTCCCCACCAAACTGTACAATTGCCCCTTAAACTATCATCCAATGCTGCTTGCAATGAGTTTTGCCAGTTGATAAGCAGCGCCATGGGAGCGTATAAGAAGACATTGCTGTTACTGCTCAAATGGGCGTGGCAGTACAGTGTGTAAAGACTAATTGAGTTATTTGCGGAGTTTAGCTTCAAATTAAAGGCGACGCCTTTAATCCCCATTGGCCATGCCCACAAAACCTAGTACGTACAGTGCTGTACGCCCCTCAATTCATTCACTTGTTTTCAGCTACTGCTGCTGCTGTTGCTGCTTCGCCATGAATTAACTGAAAAACAAATCAAGTTTCTTCAATTTATGCTTAAATACATCTCATACTTACAATATCAACCCATCATCCCACCACTCTCCGCTGCCCATTACAGTCTCTTTCCATTTACAAGTCATTTTCCTTCTTTTTTTTTTTAGAATATTCTTTTGATAGCTTTTCCTTTTGTTTATATGTTTTTATTTTCATTTTTCATTTTTGTTTTTTTCGCTTGATTAAAAAGCTGTTCAATTAATTAAGAAAAATCTTTTGAGTGTAGCTTTAGTTAGAGATGACTTAATGAGCTGCTCTAAAATTTGCTTTTACTTGCTTTGTGTGGCATGTTGCAATTTAAAATAAAAGCAGCATCAAATTTAAATTCAAAGCTCATATAAATGCTACACTAAAGATTATACATAGCACATGGTATATATTTATTATTTTAGCATAATTTTTTTTTTATATGTAAAATATTACACATAGAAAATAATAAAATGAAAACCAAATGAATTTGCAAAAATTTGCAAAAATTAATGTGAACTCGAACTAGTTTTAGGCAAGCGACCGCCAAGTGTTTTTATCAATTGAAGTTGATTTGAGCGCATTGCTGCAATTTCCTGCACAGAGACAAGCAATGTACATGTAGCAAAACCGCAACGTACAACATATTCGGCCATAATATCGGTCATACACATAAGATGTATACCAGAATCATATGGATGATCCTTATCCTGTTGCAAGCATCGACAAAGTGTATAAACAAATTCCTCAGTATTAATAACTCCACGCAAATTACCGGATACCAATTGTGCCAATATCGAATGATGATTATCTTGTGAATCAAAGTACATAAATTTACGATCGGGACGTGATACCAAAAGCATTGACCAATGATTATCTTCATACAATGGTATAAATATAAAATCTTTCTTTTGTAAATCCATGGTCCTTGCAAATTCACGACGATCACGTAAACTCGATTCACAGATTAATCTTGTATATACTGGCGATAAGAATTGTATATTCATCTTATGTTTGGCATAACGTCGAGTCTGTAAATATGCATAGTAAAATGTCATCAAACGTTCGTTTAACTCGTGCGGTCCCTGCAACAATTGTATATCCGATGCACGTAGCGATAGCTCATGGAAACGCAATGAGATACTATCATTGGATGTAGTACTATCGCGTTCACTTGTATCCTTATTTGGTGCAACCATTGCAATATTATCAGCATCGCCATAACGTTTCGATTTGGCAACAAGTACGCGACATTGTAGTACTGTCTTCTTGCTAATCTTCTTCTTGTTCTTTTGCATCTTTAGACGATTTATATATATATATGTATGTATATATATTAGGATTATATTATTTTTTTTGTTTTCAGTCGTATTCCAGAAAAATAAAAGCTCGTTGGCGAATTACGTCTTTGTGTATCTAAATATACAAATATATAAATATTTAGTATGTATATATATTTATTATGAAAATATCGAAAATGTAAATGTTTATGTATGTTTTTTATATATTATATAATATATATTATATAATAATATGAAACAAGTTAGTCTTCTTTTTTTTTTAAGTATAATTCAGCAATATATCATTTATATTACTAAATAAAAATCACAATGACTTAAAACTCAAAAAGCTCAATTCAAAATAATATCGAGCAAAAAAAAAAAAAAAAATGTAACACACATATATACAAAAGATTATTTTTTTGTTAGTATATTTGGTTTTTTGATTTTTTTTAAATTATACATTTGTTATTGCATTTCAATGACTTATCACTGTAATGCGTTCATAATACGCAATGACTTTAGCTGGAAACTTGATATTGATTACTGCAGCTGGCACCGCTTCCAGCATTTCGTAGCCTTCCCAAAGAACTAGAAACCAAAGTTCACCATTAAATTTAAAGGCTTTTTTAATATAAATTAAATCGAGACCACGCTGATAGCCATATACGATATTTCCATCCTTATTTAGTCGAACTGCTGCGTTAGGACCATCCATAATTCCTTTTGATATATTATTATATTCGATAAAAAAAAACTAATTGAAGATGTTGATGATGGATGTATATGAATATTGGATGTTGGATGTTGGATGTCAGATGTTGATGATGTTGTTGTTTAATGTATATATACCTTAATAAAGAAATTCATCTATAATAATTATAATCATAATAATAATAATTACCTTAAGACCAGATAAATCAGTTATGCGATTTACAGTTGAAAATTATTGAATTATTACAAATTATAGAAGTATTTATTTATTTATTTTTTTTTTATATCGAATAATTTCAATTTACGCATCCTAGTTTTGGCTGGTATTAAAATTGAAAGAAGGTTATAAACCGGAAAGCTATATAAACTAGAGATGGAATAATCGTAATACACGAAGTTTTTGAATAATGCAACTCTGCACGTTTGAATTTTACTTGCAACGCTTTAGGGTTGCCCATTTATCATATTTTTTTTTTACGTACGATCTGGCTTTTTTTTTTTTTTTGCCTGATGATATGAGAGAATGCGAGAAATTTAACTTTTTAATGCTATTCTTATTCCTTTTAATTTCCACAGACTTTTTGGAAATACAAATACATAAATTTTGTAAAACTTTGTAAAAAAAAAACAAGAAGTAAAACTGGAATTCACAATATGATAATTTTATTTTATTAATTTATTTTAATTCTTCTGTAATGTAATAATAAAATAATGAAATAATGAAAAAATAATAAAAAATATTCTTAAGTTCATGCATAGCTATATATAATATATTTTATATGTAAATAATAAACAAATTATTTCGACTCTTTTTCTTGATATTAGGTTTTTAGCACTTTCATAAGAATTTGTAATTTCCAAATAATTTTACCAAGATCATAAGATCTAATTCAACTTGTCTTTGCAGCAATTAAAACCATTTATATTAAATCTTGTCAATTTGTTGATAAGCTATTATAATCTACACTATGATCTACTATATTATTATGCTTTTCATTTTAATTAATTTAATGCAATAATTTAAATTATTTTATTTCAAGGTTTCTCCTAAAAATCAGGCAAACTTAATACGACAACAAGTCGAACTGCAGCCTAAAATTTTTTAAAGCTCTGAGACAAATCAAAGTTGAACTTGACTGCAGTTCTTGATCAATCATATATACATATATATATATATATATATACTATATATATTTTATAAAGTCTATAAAGCCGCGGCACATTCTATGCGTTACAATTTTCTAATCAAAATTAAATTATTATTTATTTATTATTTTATTTATTTCTATGTCACTGTGACTTCTACAATTTTCTATACAGTGACTGTGATAGATAATTGGGGGACTATGGTAATCGTCTCTGACTGTAATACTGTATGTAGAGTTGCTATTATGACTATGCATAATAATCGTTAAGCTCTACAAATTACTCCAAGAGTATGCATAAACAGTTATTAAATTAGTCCTTTATTAATTCACACCCATATGCACAGGCGCGCCCACAAATCTACAATCAACATATCGCTCTGCGTATATGTATCTCATAGCAACATACATACATACATACTTGTACATTGAAATATCCTAATAAATTATTATAATTATTATACAATTATTTGTTTGTATTTCCGGTTGGATTATTCAACGTCGACAAAAATTGCAGAATTTAATTTGATTAAGAAATTTTGCATGCTACCAGTTACTCTACACACAGATTATATAAAAAATATCAACACTATAAATATAATTTATTATAATTTTATAGAAATACGTAAATTTTATTGTACAAATATTAAAAATAAAAATCAAATTTATTAAATATTAAAATTCTTTCATTGCAGCATATTAAATATTCGTCTATGTGTGAAACGTTTTTAACGCTTCAAATAGTTAATGGCATTGGGAATCGATGTACTATTCGTATTTATTATATTAAAAATAATTGTTTATTTTCTTCGCTTCCCTCTCTCTCTCTCTCTCTCTCTGGCCCAACGCCTCATCGATGCTGCAAACAGTCTTTTTTTTCATTTCATTTCAATTGGCGTACAAAAAAGCACGAACAAGTCGAACAACAATTCGCCCGCCTTTTGCAACACGCGCATCCATTTTCATTTGCATACACATACATATACATATATATGACACAGACACGACAGCACAACGGGCGCGCATGTGTGTGTGTTGTACATACGCTATGCATGTTAATATGGTTATGAGTTCAGTTTGCGAAAAAAACAAAAAAAAATATATTAAAAAAAAAGAAACAGAGAAAGAGAAATGTGAAATGTGAAATTTTATGCGAAATGGTTTTAATTATGTTGATTTTTCGTTGATTTAATTTGAGGACTTCGTTTCACCTGCGAATTTGAAGTTTACTTTTTTATCGCTTTTAATTTTTTCGTTTTTTTTTTTTTTATTACATTTTATTTTCATTTGCCAAACCAAATGGAATTTAATTTAATCCTTTGAAAAAATAATTTAGGTATTACCAAGCCCGCCGCATCGTTCCGTAGCATCGCTCTGATCCAAAAACAGCAGCGAGAATTTCTACTCAAAAAAAAATATATGTATATGTATATATATGTATGTACATAGTATATATATGCATGTAGAATACAAAGCGCTTTGGTAAAAGGATTTGTCCGACGCATCGCCCAAACTGCTTTAAACTGATCCTCAAAACTCCCACAGCGTTACCATTCTCTGCCAGTAGTTCAACCTTCTGAACCTACAATAGAATAACAGCAAAAACTTCAAAAGCTCTCACACAATTACCATACACACACACACACATACACTCAACTGTAAGTGGTCGACACAGAGAGATGGTAAGGGAAGAACATACAAAACGGCTAAAGTAAAAATTGGAACACAGCACAGGACGCAAAAGGCAAGGAGACGCAGGACACTGTAGTCCAGTTCAGGCTTTCATGGCACGTTTTAGTTAATGTTACACCATTTGGTATAATTACATTTTTCCATAGACCAGAAAAGCGCCCGGATTTCGCCCAGTTTGTCCGTTTTATTTTCAACTTCATGCTTCCATCCGCCCGCTCGTCTCGTCTCATCCGGCTTTAAACTGCTTCATTAAATATGAGAAATTTTTCCATGCAAACTTTTTTCTTTTAGCTTCTTATTTTTTTTTGTTTTTTTTTTGCGCTTTTGCCTCAACAATTCCATTTATTTACATTGCTCGACTTTGGCAACACAATTCTCCATAACCTTCTCTTTTGCATCGTCACTTTGTATGGCTTTCGTCTTGTTTTTAATTTATTGCTAAAGTTTCAAGCTCATTAATACAATCAATAAACCTAAAGATATTATGAAATTATTCCAAAGTTTTGCCAACAAATATTTTTATAAGTTCTTATGAAAAATCACTTTCACAACTGAAATTTATAAATAATAAAAAATTAAATTCAAATCACATTCACAAAACTTCTATCCAAAATTAATATCTATGCCTTGTGCAAGGTACCATATATACTAAAATGAATAACACTTATATCACATTGAAATTCATTGTTTTATTATTTAGTTTTAAATATGAAATGTATATTTATTATGGTTGCTGTGACCGGATGCAGCATGACGTCTTCCAAGGTAACAGAAAACAAAATTCATGATGAAATTTATTTTTGTCCTTATTTAGGCGGACTGCTGCTTTCGGGCAATTCATAATTCCGTCGATATATGATATGATAAATCTAATTGAATGATGTGAATGAAATATATACATATATTAATTAGATATATCATAAATATATACACATACACATATACATAAATGTACAATAATATGTATGTATGTACTATAATAATCATAATAATATTACAAACCTGTTTAAGAGCTGGTATATCAGTTATACGATTTACAGTTGAAAATGATTTAACTACCGGAGGTTTGGTAGAATTTTTTTTCTTGTTGAAAACTTCTAATTGACGCATCCTTATACTCGCAGATATTTGATTCAAGTGGAAGTTACAAACCGGAAATCTGTATGAACTAGTGATGGGCTAATCTTAATTCACGTTGTTTTTTCTTGACAATTGCAACTCTGAGTGTTACACGTGCAGATTTTCATTACACTATGCAGGGTTGCCGCTTTATCATGGTACCATGCGTCTAATCTAGCTTTTTTTTTTTATAAAAAATAAATTTGTATGAAGAAATTGAAGACAACTTGTAGCGGGAAATTTATTTTTATAAATCTCTGATGAAATATATAAAATATTAATTAAAATTAAATTCTTAAAGTTTCTGTAAAAAATACAAGACAAAATAGAAAATAGAACAAAAATTAAATTCACATTGAAATTTATTTATTATTCACTTTGAAATGTTATATATATACTCAACATATGAATTTATAATTCGTTGGTATCAAATGCATTTTTGTTTTCATATAGATTTATATTATTATAATAATAAGTATGGGATTAATATTATGGATATATATATGTATGTGAATATGATAAGTATATATATATATATATTTATTGGAGGTATAGGTATTCCACTAGATGATATTCTATATAGATAAGTACTTGTTGTAGCATTCTAAAGGCCTTTGGGCATACAATTCGAATAATTCGAGAAATTATATATGATATATTTACATATATGTAAAATTAACATATGAAACGTTACGATAAACGATACGTTACGAAATAGTTACAATATGAGACATGTTAAAATCAAATAAGTAACTCAACCGTTAAAAAAAAAAATATCGTCTAAAGAATTACACGATTAAAGCTCTAAATTCGTCTAAATATTACTAAAAAAAAAAAAAAAAAAAATATATAAACATTAAATTAAATAAAATTAATTAATAATTAAAATTGCCCAAAAGTAAAACCTGAAATGAGAGATAAACGACTAAAGACAGAAACCACCCGCAGCACATAAAGTAATAAAAATCTGAAAATTTTTAAATTTTCAAATTAAAAGAATTCAAAAAAAAAAAAAGAATTAATCGTAATTCTATCACTGGAAAAACACGTCCTAAAACTTATCACAAGTAATTTTTCTATGGAGCCTACGAATGAGACACGAAGAATACCGACATATATATATATAACGTATATATGTATATATATATATATGCACGTTGACTTAAATTGAACAATTGAACATGAGAATATATAATAAAATAGAAATATAGAATATACTATATAAATAATATAGTATATAATATATAACGATATCAAAACATATTCTACATGAAATTGCACAAATTTGCAGTTGGATTTGCAATTATAAAAATTTAAAAAAAAAAAATTAAAATTATATGCATTATGCATAATTATTAGATCTGCAAAGAGTTGAGCACAGTTGTTATGTTGCGGTCTCCTCATAGCCATGATGTACATAGCCCGTTTCCAAGGAACCGCCAACAGCAGCCGATTTGCTAGGTAAATCATAATTGCCATTTGTTGTCTTTGCTGTTGTTGCAGCTGCATCACAGTTATCCAAGATGCGCTCGAATACGGCCTCAAAGCGGCAACGATTGATGGAAAAATGTGCTGTGGGCAATGTCAAGCTGTTGGCCATAATGCGTATAGCGGCAAAGAGTTCAGACAATGTTGGTTGTTTACTGCCAGAATCAGAGTTAATGCTGTTCCTATTGTTGCTATTGCTGTTGCTACTGTTGCCGTTATTGCTGTTGTGGGTAACGTTGCTGTTAGCAGCTTGACGTATTTTGATCAGAAAACGTAAACTATGCGCATAATATTGCAACTCAATGGCACCCGGTAAATGTTGTGGCAACAATTTAGCCAATGCTCCCTGTTGTATGGGTGTACAGAAGCAACTGATGGCATAATAGCCGCCATGTTGTGCCTTTAACTGTGCTGGACTATTGGTGGCAATAATTTGACCATCCTTAAGTACAGCAACACGTTGACAAAGATGTTCAATTTCCGATATAGAATGTGAAGTTAAAAGCACAGCGCGTCCAGCTGCCAACAATTGTTGAATGGTACGATAAACAGATGAACGTGTCACAGGATCCATATCACTAGTCGGTTCATCCAAAAGTACAGTTGGCGTATAGCCACAGCAAGTGATTGCCATAGTCAATTTGCGACGATTGCCGCCGCTTAACTTTTTCACCTGTACATCACGATAGACTCTCAATTCATACGTATCCAAGATGCGTTCCAACATATGCTCAACTTGTTTAATACCGCGCAATTCTGCATAAAGACTTATGCATTCGCTGACAGTAAGCAATGGATCAAGTGGATTGCTTTGTGGGCAATATGAAATTCTTGGCTAGAAATGTAAAGAATTTATAATATTAAGTATACAACATAACATATGTATAACGGATATTGCATAGTCAGTCAAACTTACATGCTCAAAATAGATGTTTCCCACATCGGGCAATAGTTGACGTGTCAACAATTTGAATATTGTCGATTTTCCAGCACCATTTTTACCTAGGAGACCAAAGCATTCGCCACTTTGTACACCAAAATGCACCTGACGCACCGCATAGCGTCCACGGCGATAGGCAAGCCAAAGATTATCGACACGCATTGCTTCACCAGGACTGACACAACTCTTAAAGATGCTTTGTATGTTAACACTTTTCAACTGGCCAAGTTTATGCAATTCACGACGATATTGCCAATCGAGCAGCCCCATTACATGTTGCAACATGCGACTTAACAAATGATGTTCGATGAGTACATTAACTATTAGTGCAGCAATACCCAGCAATGTCAAAGCAGTGAAATGACGTTGCAATAGATCACTATGCAAGGGATTTTTATAGGAATCAATATCATAACGCTTGAAAACAACAGCAACCATATAATTTTTGCACAATTCCAGTAAACCATCGCCAAGTGCATGTTGAGGGAATATTAGGAATGCTGTGTTTAATCCATGTCGCCAGCTATCCCAAGTGCTACCTTCGCCAACAACACCTAGGATGAGTATAATGCCCATGGTAACCAATGGTATAATAATGTTGGCACAAAATATTGAAACAATTGCAATGCTCGAATCACTGAAAATTTTTTCCACAACATGCACGAGGGGAACACAGGCAAAACTAAAAAAAAAATATGAAAAAAATTATAAAATAAATTAATAAAATTATAGAAATTATAGAGAATAAAATTAAAATTAAACAAGTGGAATTAAAATTAAAATAAAATTATATAAATTAAAAAAAGTAAAATTAATGAAATTAATATTAATTAAATAAGTACAAAAAAAAATTAAATAAATGTAAATTAATTAAGACAATAAAATGATTAAATTTAATAAATAAAAAATGAAATAAAATAATAATTTCAAATTAATTAAAAAATTGAAGGCAATTTTATACAATTAAATTTAATAAATTAATTATTTCTTAAATAAATAAATTGATAATTTGAAATAATAATTAATCGAAATCAATTGAAAAAAAAATATTAAAACTAATGATAATTTATGCAAAGGTATAAAAATTAATCAAATTTGTTAATAATTAAATTTAAATACATAAATTAGTAAATAGTTAACAAAACTAAATTAATTTGAGAAATTAATCCAGTGAATAATTTATTCAAATTAAAATTAATTTAGGCTGCATAACTATAGAAATTAATTAATTATTAAAAATTAAATAAATAAATTATTAATTAATTTATTTTATAATATTAATTTGACTAATTCAAATTAATTAATATTCCAAATCAATTAACAAATTAAAAATAATTTTTAAAAAATTAACAATATTAAATAATAATTAAAATTATTTATTCTTAATTTTACAAAAATAATTTAATTATGAATTTTGAATAATTAATGAATAAGGATAAAATTTTAATTTTAACAATTAATTAACAATAAAATGTTTACAATTAATTTAATTTAATTAATTTTTTGAAATACAATTAATTAAAATAATTAAAATAAAAATCATATTCAACTTACCTGAACATTAACGATAGAACCACAATGCCCGCCAATTGTTGACGAGCAACAAACACTGGCATATTGAAGATAAGTACGATGAGCAGACAAACAATAATGGCACAAACCATAATCAGATAATCCCAAAGAAATGCAACAAACCAATAGGTAATAGCACTAACACCACTCAAACGTTGCTGCAATTTCTCACCATGAATACGTTCATTCACCAAGTAAACAGAACCAGCGGCAACAACTAAACCAAATGCAATCAATAATATGAATACCATGCAAGAATCACCAGCTTGCCGCAATACTGAGCTAGTACTCAACTCAGCGAAACCCAATTTCCAAGGTTCATTATACGCATATATATTAAAGTCGGAGCTATTGAGTGTTGTACGCAACAATTGAGAATTGAGACCATTCAACCAGGCAATCATAGCATGATAACCCTTATTGTTATACCAGACAGTGGCACCGGTGCCATTTATCGTATAGCCACCGTAACGACGACCACGATACTCATTCAGACTGTTCAATACCCAATCGAAGGCATGCTTTGAGTTGTTAAACTCATTGCATTCAAAATTTGTTTGACAATCGCTTTGTAGATTTTCATAGAGTGATTCAGTGAAATGTGTTAAATGTTCGCGACTTAACAATTCAACGGTATGTGGATAAAGTTGACGACTGATGGGTAATACTGTATCAAAATCATCCTCTAAGCGATAGCTAACAAACCACATGGCGCATAGCTCAAATATTGCTGGCAATAACAATACGTAGAGTAACAAACGATAGTTACGAAACAGATGACGACAACGTTTACCCAACAGCAGCAAAAATTGTGTCCAACAATCTGGTGGTTGGTCTGTAACATCATCGGCTCCCATCACAACATTGCCATGCCCACTTGCTAAATTGTTATTCATCAATTGTTGTTGTTGTCGTTGCGGATACTGTTCAATTTCATTGCCACAATTCAACTGCTCAAATTCATGCTCCAATCGAGCGCAGCTATTCAATGATAAATCTGTAATATGGCCAGAAGTTTCTTCTTCCTCCAGCTGCTCCAAAAATTGTACAGCATTTGGTGTTAAATTGTTAGCATAGCTTGCGCTTATAATCAACTGCTGTGGCTCACGTCCCGGCAACACATGGCTATGGCTAAGTAATTTTTGTGATTGTTGCACAATTCTTGACGAGGCATTCGGATCGATGTAAGACATTTCAATGTTATAATCCGAAGTGCTTAAACGTTGCAAAGAGTCACGACTATGCTGTGAGACAATGCGACCCTATAAGAGAGAAAAAAAAAAACAATATATTAAAGAGAATAGTTAAAGAATGACAGATAGAGAAAGAGAATTACCTGTCGCATAATGAAGAGAGCATCGCTTAAATATTTTGCCTCATCCAGAAAATGTGTTGCAAAGATTACTGCGCGTCCCTGTCTTAGCTGCTCAATCAGTTGCCAAATATCCTTACGTGCCTTCGCATCGACACCATTGCATGGCTCATCGAGTATGACAACACTTGGTGAACCAATAAATGCAATTGCCACACATAAACGACGACGATAGCCACCCGATAATTGATAGGCAAAATAATTCTCATGTTTGCCAAAATTTAAGCTTTTTAATGTGCGACGTACTTCCTGATCGGCTGTCACATGTTCACCGCCATTTTGTTGTTGTTGTTGTCCATTACGTGCTGCATCCAATTTCAATTGTACATACAATTCCAGATGTTCGCGTGCTGTCAAGTTCGGTATTAAAATATTATCCTGCCAACAGACGCCAACATTATGCTCGCCGGCTAATAAAACTTGTCCCGCTGTCTGCACAGTTTGGCCAGTGAGCAGTTTGATCAGTGTACTCTTGCCAGCTCCATTGCGTCCCAGCAGGCAGCTTACTTGATTTCGTGCAAAGTCTACACAAAGATTTGCGATCGCATATTTATTGCCATACATTTTGGTTACGCTGGTGAGCTTAGCTCCCAATTTGGCATCGAGTTGAGCGCGTGTCACTCGCACAAACTTGTAGTTATCTGAGGGAAACACCCAAAATCAAAACTAAGATAATGAATTATATAAAAATATTAATTTTCTTACTCTTCTTATAGCGTTGATAACCATAGCCAATAGCTGCATAGAGGAAAAGATCAACGACAAACATAAGCATAGCCAAGGCACATTCACTGTTCGCTGGTCCTAAATGGAAGAGATGGCCAAGTCCTAGTCCTTGTTCTTGCAATTCCAAGCGCATCAGTTCACTCCAACCCTTGGAGAAGGCAGTCGTAAATGATAAATCAACAAGGACACTTTGAAAGAGATTTAACTTTGCATCGAATAACAACACAATGATGTACGGACACAGTGTAATGAAGAACAATAATGCACCGGCAACAGCTCCAATGTTGGCCGATACAAAGAAATTGGAGCACATATAACTACCAAGACAGAGAGAAAGAGCAAGATAGTACAAATTAATGAAACTTAAGGAAATTCAAACGCAAAAACTTACCAAAAGGAAATGAGACAAGCGCCAAAAACCAGACAGTAGAACATCATAAAGAACCAATTAGTATAAGCCAAAATGCCGCCAGAATAGAGCACAATGCTAACTAGCACAAAGACAGCGCATAATTCCAGGAAACTCACTAAAATCCAGGCAACAAGTTCCGAGTGAGCATGCATGCCCATTGAACGCATCAGCTAAAGGATGGCAATATAAAAGAATTCAAATTATTTCAGGAATTATTAAATTAATAATTGATTGATCAGTTATCGATCACTTATTAATGAATCTTTGATCAGTTTTTAAATTTTTCATCTTGAATAAGGTTTATTAACACAAGTCTATGATTAATCTTTAATCAGTTTATGTGCAGTTCATCTACCATTATTCATTTAATCAGTTGTTGATCAGTTGTTGATCAGTCTTGTGTTAGTGTTTGATAAGATTCTGAATGGTCCGTGATTAGTCCTTAATGAGACTAAGTCTAAGTGGTCTTGATGGCTGTTGATCAGACTTGTATCAGTCATTGAGAGCCCTGTAATCAACTTTATATAAGTTTTTGGTCAGTCGCCAAATGATCTTTTCATAAGTCATCCATTTAATCTTTACAAATTTAATTAATGTTCAGTATTTTTATTCATTTTATCTATTAAATGTCCGATGATTAGTTAACCATCAATCAGCTTTATATAAGCCTTTGGTCAGTTGCCATAAGTCATGAATTTAATCCTTAATAATTTAATCAATGATAAGTGTTTTTATTCATTTTATCTATTATCAGTCCAATGATTAACCATCAATCAGCTTTATATAAGCCTTTTGTCAGTTGCCAAATGGTCTTTTCATAAGTCATGAATTTTATCATTAATAATTTAATCAATATCTATTATCAGTCCAATGATTAGTTAACCATCAATCAGCTTTATATAAGTCGCCAAATGGTCTTTCCATAATCCATTTTCATCATCTATTTAATCTTTAAAAGTTTAATCAATGTTTAGTGTTTTTATTCATTTTATCTATTAAAAGTCCGATAATTGGTTAACTATCATTTATTAGATCAACAGTTCGTCATATTTGACTAGTTCTTAATCAGTCTAGAGAAAGTCTTAAAGTTTTTTATCATATTTTGAATGGTCTCATATAAGTCTATAATCAGTCAAGTCAGCCCTTGAACAGTTGTTCTTCACTAATTGAAGAGACTTTAATCAAACCGTTAATCAATATTTAATGAGTATTTGTCCAATCTTTAATCAAGCTTAATAGGTCTTCAGTTATTATTTTAATAAGTTTTTAATCAGTCTTCACTTAGTCTTTGATAAATCACTGAACATACATATGTTCATTTGTTTGATCACTTAGTCTTATAATTAAACTTTACACTCACCATGCTATTACGACTCTCACGCATCCAGATACGTTCACGTACACAAATGGCAACGGCAACAACTAAACCAAGACAATAGGCAATTTGCACAGCTTGAGCCAGATATAGACCTCGCTTAAATCTGAAATTAGTTTAATGAATTAATTAACTATTGAGTAATCATAGAAATCATAGGAACTTACTCATCGTTGTCATAGGCTGGATAGGGAAATTGTTTAGTATAAAATTGCATATCATCAATATCGAATTTAAGTTCCTTTGCATTGCTTGAACCGCCACCAAAACTACTTAGTAAATCCAAGAGTCCTTGTCGTTTATAACGACCTTCACTTCGATCGTTCTCTTCTCCAAATGATTGTAGTAAGTTTTGTGTATTACTCTCACGCCTCACACGATCTTCTTGCTCTTCATTAAGAATAACACCATCGGAGAGAATAAGCGGATCGAGTTTATTGATTTCAGTTACTGTCTCTTCGGTTGTTGTCTCCTTTACAACTGGGAAAGTTGTTGTTTCAATAGTTTCAGTTGAAGTGGATGTGGACGTAGAGGATGCAATGTTTATTGTTGTCGATGTATCGGGTTTTGTTGTTGTCGATGTTGAAGTTTCGGGTTTTTTTGTAGATGTTGTTGTTGTTGTTGTTGACGCTTCGAGTGTTGTTGGGATCGTTGTCGGTGCACCGATTATTGTCTCTGTTACAATTGTTGTCTGTGCATCATTACGTTCAACATTTTCATTATGATTTAAATCAAAATCATCATCATCATCAAAAAGATCATCATCGGTAGCATGCAAAGTAATCTGTGGACGTGTTTGTGAATCCGATTCCGATTCTGATTCTGATTCCTCCACGGGTCCCAATTCCTGTCGTTTATGCTTGATAATTCCCAAATCGACCAGTTGCATTAGTTGTACAAATCCACGATGATATTTCAGATCAATAACCATACTAGATGCCGGACCCGGAAACCAAAAACGATTCTTATTCTCAAATGTCGGTTGCGTATTATCCGTATCCATGTGTAGCTTGTAAGAGATCTCTTTATCATTGACCTTCTTAAAGTTTAATGCAGCTAGAAATTCACGACGTTGATTTAATTCATAAGCGCGATGTTGTAATTCCTCTACACTATCAACAGCCTCAAAACGATCCACTGACACACACTCCATTAAATCACTAATCGTTGTCAGTATCTCATAGATAAGTTCATTATTACGTACATAATTCATCATATTTTCAATTTCATCAATGTTAATATCATCGCCAATTAAGCTTTTTACTAATGGCGAACGTGCCAATTTTAGAAGACTATCAAAGGATTCTTGAAATGTAACATTGGTGCGTAATTTTGTCAATATATCGGCAGCAGCATGTGATAAATTTTTCATACGTCCCAATTCCTCAAATGTTGCATTTGTCTGAAATCAAAGAGTACAAAACTGTGAAAGTGAAAATACATCGTTGCTTATACTAATACTTACAAATTGAACAATACTTTCGGTATCAGCATTACGTGGCGTATATAAAATTTTTCCTTGGATAATCGGTTTAACAGTATTCCAGGTAAGTTTACCCTGATTTGTTGAGGTTACATCCAGATACAAACGTTTACAATACTTGGCTAGAGTATAAAAATTGCATTAAAATCCTTGAGACGCATAGAGAATTATTGTTACTTACTTGGCATAGCCTGCAATTCAACATCATTGACTTCCGCAAAGTCCTCCGAATAGAGTATATCATTTACCAGAGGAATGCTATCGGTATTAGGAAACGGATGTCCACAAAGCAATACACCAAACTTTACAAATGTCTCGCGATCTATGTGTGAAAGAGACGACACAAAGTTATTTAATAGTAAAATATTTCCTTTAGCCAAAGAGTGTTGTCAACTTACTTGAAAATAATTTCGTTATATCAAAACTATAATTCATCAATTGTTCAATACGTGGTACCAATGAAATAATTTCGCTAATGTTGCCTGAAAAAAAACAAGAAGTAAGTAAAGAGTATTATAAACTCGTTGTGCATACTTACTGCGTATAAGATCAAAATGATTGCTGGTGACTAACGTAGTTACAGCACTGACAAAATTCGCCTTCTCAGGCAGCTCAATAACTGCGTTATGTAAACGATCGTCGGTCACAAATACATTGACAATATCAATAACCGAATGTAAACTGTGAAAGATCAATATAAAATTAATGTGATAAATGGTAAAAAAAAATTAGAAAAATTAAGCAAAATAAAAAAATATTTTTACGGACAGAAAGACAAACGGACATGCATATTTATATATATAGAGAAAAAATTAAAAATATTACTTACGGTGCATCCAACCATTTGGAATATTCCTCATACGGTTCCGTTTTTAGACACTTGTTTTCAATGCTACAGATATAGGAGAATGCACTTGGTATTACTTGATTTTTGGTTGGCAATAGACGTGTGGGAAATTGACAGGCCTCCATTTGTTCCGAACCATATTTCAGACGTATAATATAAAGCAGCATAAAGATTAAAACGGGCCAAATGAGTAACGTCAATGTTAATCCCTTTTGACGCCACAGAACTAAGAAATCCTTGCGTAGCAAGGATTTCACCTCACTTTTACGATACGACATAATATAATGCAGTAATAAAAAAAATATAAAAGAAAACAGTTTTAAATTTTTCTTTTATCTTAATCTTAATCTTGATTATATAGACTGCAATTATTTAAACATTTTTATTGCTTTATATGCTCTGAAATTAGAAGAATTAAAAAAATAAAAATAAAAATAAAAATCAAATCAAAATACAATTTATGCATAACATTTATTAAGTATTTCCTATTAATCAAGAAAGTTAAAGCAACAAGAGAGGAAGAAGAAGCAAAAGAAGAAGAAGATAAACGTATTGTATAATTTATAAGAAGATTTGTCAGTCTGACTTTATAATTATTTATTTTAGCTTATCTTTCAGTTGCACTTTTGTGCTTGACATTTGTCAGAATCGAATAGAAACGAAACGATGCTGAAAGCTGAAACTTAAACTGAAATTGAAATTGAAGCTGAGACTGAAGCGAGTAAAACAAGTTTTCTATTTTTTGTGTATTGTGTTTTTTTTTTTTCATTTTTTTTTTTTTTTAAATACTTAACTAAACTCATGTTTTGTTATTTGACTGTTGTCTAGCATTTTGGTCGAGCAACTTGTTCAAAGGAAAATGCATACTATAAAGTTTATTCATGGCAATGTTTGAAGCTTATTATGTGGTTGCTATACCCATTATTTATATATTGAAATTGGGTATTTTATTTCAATTATAATCAATAAAATTTAACTATATACAGAAATTTTCTTAAATTTGGGCCAGAACTACACCTTGCTACGGCCCTGTTAAACTAAACAACTGGGTCGAAGCCTAAAAACATTGGTCAAAGCCGTAGCAGCAAACATGTTAATAGATACTCAAGTATTGTGCGATAATTGCGCGTGACGTGTGAGAACCCTGACGAGATGAAGATGATCATGATCATGATGATGATGATGATAATGATAATGATGATGTTGATCTTTTGTCGTTGGACAGTTTATGTTGTTTATGTAGTGTTGGTATAGTTTTTATTAGTACTTAGTCACTAAGACTGTGGAAAACCGTGAGGCGTTTCGCAGCATATTTTTCATACAGTGTTGACATTTCCGTTAGTTTCATTATTATTATTAACCTTGAATTTTAATTCCATTTGAATTTAATAAATCTTATAGTGAGTATTAAATATATGTATTATCCTAATCTTCCAAGCACTTTATATTATTTACAAAAATAAAATATGTATATAAAATTTATTAATCATGGAGACTAATCAATAAATTAATTCCCTTTCGATGGCAAGGTAATGCTATAGAGTATAGAAAAAAAAAAAACCTGTTCGTTTAGCAAGCTCAATTATAAAACGAGTAAAAATTAGTTAACGACTCCCACTCCCGGCAAAAGCACTCGCAAGCACAAGTTATAGGCTCAACTCAGCCTAATGATGGGCTCATTAGCTGAGAGCTTGCAAATGTTTATCAGATTTATTACCAGAACAATGCCAGACGCTGCTATAGATTTTGCGAAGATGATTTTTCAAAGTTAAAGCGCAAAGACTTTGAGCGAAAACAGATAAATATATAGATATATATATATATATATATATATAAAAAAACCAGTTAGAGCCTTCTGCTTATTTATAATTTTTTTTTTTAATTTTTTTTTTTTTTTTGTATATTTTAATATTTGTTTTATTTGTATGCAAATCTTGACTTGTGACTTTTGATATCAACTGGTTGGGGTTTTTTTTTTCTTTTGTCAGTATTTTTTTTATTATTACTTAGTATTTATTTCTTGCATTTAATTTTTGCGATCAAAAAGATGTTTGACAACCATTGTATAAAGTTGAAACAAGTGCAGAAAAGAATTATGAAGATTATGTCAGATATGCAATGAAATATGCAATTGCAGGGTATTTAACAGTCGTTTCTCATGATTGTAAACCGTTGACGTTTATACGTTGTTAATCAAAATACTAAAATGCTCGTTAGAACAAACAAAAGAGTAATGTTTATATTTATATTTATATTTATGTTTATGTTTATATTTGTGGTTATGGTTATGCTTTTAACATTCTTGTTGTTGTTATTGCTGTAATTGCTGTTGCTGTTGTTGTTGTTGCTATGTTTCATAAAACACTGACATCAGGTGTTTTTTTGTTTTTTTTTTGTTCATTATTATATGTACTCGTATATACAATGTGCATATGTATGTATGTATGTAATTTTCTGTGTCATTGACACCCTGACGCAGCTTTTCCTTGGCTTATTGTTGTAATAGTTAAAACAGCTGTCAATGCGATCTTTCTCAATTTATAGATACATATTACAAAATCTATGATCTAACTCAAAAAACAACAAACAATTAGCCTTAACAATTGAAGGTTATTATCATTGATCATTGATTGAATGATTGATGAATGATGGATGCTTGAAAAGAATCACAATCACGCCTTAATTTGTTTTAATCATTGATTGCTAAGAACTTTGACAATTTTTGTGTATACAAGCTCAATGAAATTCTCATATTAATATTAATCTTGATTAATTTTTGATTAAATATTATTATTTTAATATATATGTATGTAGCATATGTATAAAGAATTATCAATCATTAAGTGAAATATTGTTTATTTATTATCACTGCCTAAAGCTCATTGTTGCAATTTGTTTGTTACAAACTAGTTAAAGCTTTTCTTCTCACTACTTTGCCATCAATCGTTGAACCAGTTATTAGCAAACACACACACAAACACACACTTATGGTGTGCATGTGTGTGTGTGTGTGTGTGTTTTGGATTTTGTAACTCGATTTTCCTCTCATTGAAATGAAATGATATTATGACATAATCTTATGCATTTCATTGATCAATCACATCGTTAGTTTGTCGCTCTACTTGAAATTTGATTTTCAACATTTGCATATAAACATTAAACACTAAGCAATTTATGCATTGCCATTAATGATGCGCAATTATGCGTTTCATATTTATACTTATAGTGAAAAAAATAAAAACAATAATAAAACAAAAATATTTATTTCTATTTATATTTATGTTGATTTTTTATTTTGATTTTGATTTTTATTATATTTTTTTCACTCATAAACTATGTCAATATTGACAATGTGATCAACTGTTGCACCTTTGCCCCATTATCAGTTGGCAGCATGATAAGGTTACAGCAGAATGACGAAGTTTCAGACTAAAGAGACACACAGTGAGTGAGAGAGAGAGAGAGAGAGAGAGAGGCAACAATAATTATAGCTGATAATTACAAGGCAATTAGTTATGAGAATCTATCCCAACAAAGACTCCAACGACACATTGCATACTCTACGAAAATCAATCACTTGAAGATAAATATTAATATATATACATATATTTTTTTTTTCTTTTTTGGTTTTTTATTAAATTTTGCGGAATTGAGCAGCATTACAAGAAGATCACGTTAACAAAAATGTGTTAACATTTTACAACTGAAGTGAACCAAGAAACTGTTTACAATTAACACAATATTCAAGTTGTTATTTACTTCCCAGCTACTACATGCACGCCCATTTTCGCCTTTCTCGCAGTAAAAGCTTTATATGCGGAAGAAGCAAACACTTGAAATCATCAGATGCATATATACATAAAAGTAAATACATATATGTACATATAGCCAATGTGTACATCGAGATTGGAAGATCGCACATGCAATTTACCAGTCAAAGCACGTAGAATATGCTTTGGAATAGACACAGAACTCGAGTTCAAGTTACGATACGAACTTTACGACAAATTCTTATAAAGTTATAAACGTTGAATACTCGAAATACGACAAATAACATTTCGGAAAATAAAAAATTAAATAACAAAAAAATAAAAAATAAAAATTGACAAATTTAAATGAAATTTACAAATGTTAATGCGTTTCTCCAAACCAAATACAGTCTTGGTAAAGCAGGAGAAAATGTAGGGGGGTGGGGGGTGGAGGTAGGAGTATGAGGAATCTGTAAAGAAAGAGAGACAATCAAGTTTCTACAAATTGTCGAGTAAATAAACCTTTAGACTAATTAAAAAAAACTCATGCTCGTGTAATCACAAAGCAAAGCCAAATGCATTAAAAAATCACACAAAGAAAAGACACTAAAGTTTATAGGCGTCGAATAAATACTCTATAAAATAAATAACAACAATAAATGGCAGTAAAATTTATAACTCGAATTTTAGTTGAATAACAAGCATAGATCGTAAAGTGGATCATTTGCTATGGGCAAAATGTTTCACGGGGACGCCAAAATCTTGTGCTGAGCCAAAATCCAGTTATGATTGTCATTAAACTTAAAATTCTTTACTAAATATATAGAGTATACAAAAAATCTATAAAACTTGTTGCAAAAACAAGAAAGAAAAATAAGTGAGAAAACAAAAAAAAAAAAAAAATGCAAACGCTTAAAATGAACAACGTCGCTGAACGCGACGCATCGTCATTTAGCCATCATCAAACCTGTTGGCAATGGCATTTAGGGTTCTTCACGCTTTTCATGCGAACTAGAGAATAACGAGACTATGAAACAGAGAGAGAGAGAGAGAGAGACTAAGACAGAGACTGACGACTTTAATTAATTCAAATTAGTTTTAAGACAATCTTAATAAAAAAAAAAAAAAATGATTCCCAGTTGTTGCTATGTAGTTGCAAAATTGACAGATCTCTGGGAGTGCGACGACGTAATCAAAAGTTAAATCGAAAGTGTACAAAAACAAAAGCATCGTAATCTCTTTTTATTTATCCGGTTTAAAATGTTTGACATAGACATTTCACTACATATGTGATATGTAGATATATATATATATATATCTGTAACCTTTGATAAACTTCTACGAAATTGTTTTCCATCTTACTTTAATTATTTTTCGTTTTTATTTTGTTTTCTGTCTAGCTTCGTTTCTTAGTTTCTTATTATAGATAATTCTAATTCCGCATTGGATTACTTCTAAATATATTTTCCCATATATAATATAATATAAATATATATTTAGGGATTTATTTACTTAAAAAATTTGCAAAGAATTTGTCATTGTTTCAAAGTGGAATTTTCCTATAAGTGTTATGTGAGTAATTTCTCAGATTTAATGCAGCATTAACTACTTGATCTAGTACTACATAAACATTCGATATAATCATGTAAATATTTATTAACTTTACGTTGATATCATAAGAATTTCTGATATCGCGAATGCTTGAATACAGTCAACAACACTGCGCTGTTACGTGCCAGTTTTTTTTTTTTTTTTTTTTTAGCTATATGTAAGTCAAGTCTGTAATTTTATCAGTCCAAAGTATATGTATGTATGTTTGTGTTTATATGTATATGTATATATAGCAGAACTGGTATGTGCCAGACAACCCTCAGAAGGTGCCAAATGACAAAACTGAACTAATTAAGATAAGAGAATAGGCTGAACACCTTGGCTCTGATGCAGCTTAAACAATTTGACGCCCCCAAAAAAAAAAAAAAAAAACTGCACGCAACACTTACTACAAATACAGATACAGCGATGCATAACTCAAAAGACTAGCGGTAACTACATATAAGCGCTGATGCGGCAAGTGTAAAACATTATTAATAATAAAAAACAAATAAACAAACAAAAAAAAAAAAAGGCTAAAACTAACGAAAGAAAAAGTAACAGAAGCAGGTGAAAAAAATATAACACAATAAATGTCTAAGCGGCACTTTTTGACGACACACACACACAGACACAATCGACACGTTAGACAATTGTATGACAGATAAAGATCAAGATAGAGATAGACAAGACTGAGACTAAGGCTGCGACTGCGACTGCGACTAAAACTAAAACTGAAACTGAGAGTGAGAGAGAATTGATCAATAGATTTATGCATATTAAATATTCGACCTTGGCCATGAGTCTTCACAAAGCAAATATTACTAACTAAAAACGAATGCAAAATAATTATAAAAAAAAAAACAACAACAACAACAACAAAATTCACACATTCAATTTGCAAAGTTAGAAGAAAAAGCGAATCAAATATATGTACATATATAGATAGATAATATCGTAAGGGACCAAGAGAGACGGCAAAGGGTATGGTAGACTGTAGACCGTAGTGGGGTTGTCTGATATAAAAAGAAAAAAAAAAATAAATGAATAAATAGAAAACTCGTTTGCTTATATTAAATAATAAAAAAATGTATATATACGTATATGTTTAGTCATTGTGATTTTGCCATCAAGCCATCATCCAATAAACACGTTTAAACCCTGCATACTGATACCACTCTCCTCCCCCCTCTTTACCACTTCCAACTCCGGGCAGTAAAAAAAAAAAAAAAAAAAAAAAAATTAATAATACGAGAGTCCGAGACTTGTATAATGCGTTTTTATTTTGATTATTATCCCCTACTTAAATTTACATGGCTGTCGCTCTTGATATAAGTACAACAACAAGAACAAGTGCATCGTATATAAATATACATATATATATATATATTCATATATACATATTCATATACATACATACATATCTGTAATCGTATGAACTCTAAAACTGAACTGAATTCTGCTTAGACATTTGTATAAATTCATTGCAGCTGCGTTAGTAGCTAAAATAATATTATTTCTGTTACCAGATCGTAGTATCATATCATAATATCATTATAACGATGATCATGCAGAACTTAGCATTGTCACTTGTCTTTTTCTGCTATTTATACACGTTTTTTTATTTACACAGATATTCTTCATTATTTTTTGCAGTCTTGATTTATATATAATATATATATATATATATATATATATATACATATTCTTAAGCTGAGGAAATGCTTTGCAAGTTATTTTAATTTTTATTTTAATTTTTTGTATTTCTGTTTCTTATTTTTAAAGTGTTCAGCAAAATTACAAGGTCAATGCACAGCAGTTGAAATGCAATTAAGTTGTCTGATATCAGTCTGATAATGGCACAGATATGTATATATGTGAATATATAAATATATTTTGACATGAAGATGAAGATTTGTAGGCAGTGGAGACTGATGGCTCAAAAGTTGCTTGCAACGTCTGATCATCGTTATCAATCAATATGAATAAATAGATCATGAAATACGAAATACGTAATATATATATATATATGTCTATATAGATTAACTAAATAGTTTTAGTAGCTTAAGTGACAGTCATATATTTGTTAACCGGAATAGAATTATATGAATTTTGCATTTATATTTATGCAGCTTCATGTTTTATACGGAAATAATATGCGTTGAGTTTAGTTAGTGTTACAGTTGCGAATATCATATAGTTAAAGCAACTAAAAATGCGTATAAATACAACTTCATATTTTTTATATAGTAGCATATAAATTATATAGTTAAAGTCATCATTCAAATATATAGAGAAAATTTTGAAAATATGAAAATGATAGCAGACGTAAGAAAATTGTCAATTAGTCTTGGAAAATAAACCAGATTGTCTATAACGTTATCTTTGATCCATATTTTTAACATTTTTCTTACGGAATGAAATTCCAAGTTTCTTGGAAATTTGTTCCTATATTTTCAAAAATTAAAATTTATTCACTGAAAAGTTGAACAGCAATACAAAAATAATATTCTATAGGATTTAAGTTAGGACTTGAAACTTTTGGATTTGGATCCTTGAGCTAAATTTTGAAGGCTCTGATTGTGCCATATATTGCAGATATTTCTCATAGCAATGACTTTGACACCAAATGCAATTCGATTAAACTTGTAACTGTGTAATTAAAAACAAGTCTATAAATATATTTCAGTAATATCTGGAATATATAATATTAAATAAGTGTACCAATTACAAGGGAACTATTGAGCTATATATTGTATATGTATATGTATATAATTTATAATGCTTGTACAGATTAGAATTATAGACTTTAAAGTTCAAACAAATTAAATTAAACATCAATTAATAAAAAAAAATTACAAAATCAAGGTTAAGATATACATATTATTTATTATGCATACTAAAAGATTATTGCTTCGCTTCTATGTAGGATGACTAAGTTGTTTTTTTTTTTTATTTTCTAGATAAAGTAGTTCTTGACCATTTCGACTAACTAGCGTAGACTATAGCTAAACTTATTCGCTATTGAAGCATAACCGATTTTATTTTCACTTTTCTCTCTCTCTTTCTCTGTCTCATATTACATGCTCTTCATTTGTCGTAGTTTTTGTTTTTTTTGGACTATTTCATTTGGCGTTTCTTTGTTGCCAACTCTCTGAAAGGCCGAGCCCTTTAGACATACAGATTGAACAATAAGCCAAGTGTACAATAGCCAAAGCAACAACAACAATAGTAACATAAACTACAACTGCAACGTGCCAAGCAACTGAAAAAAAAAAAACAAAACAAAAAAAAAAACAAGAAAATTAAAATTATTTTCAGCATGCCGAAGATGTCATACACTTGCATTAATAAATTTTTCATATAAATAGCCAATATTCGACTGTTTGTTCTCTATATAGTAGTACGATTTTAACAAATTTTAAGTAATATATGGTTTATAGTCACTAAACTCAAAATCACTCGGACAAATAAAAAAATTTTTCATACAAAAATTAAATTTTTTCTCCATTGTCCCTATGGCAGCTGTACGATATAATGGTCCGATTTGGTCGATTCCAATTTATATACAGCTTAAAAATATATATATATATAAATATATAAGTTTTAAAACTGTTCGAATCGACGAACAGCCGATCAAGAATATATATGTACATTTATACTTTAGAAGACAAGTTCTAACATGCCTCCCAATCGGCGTTACAAACTACAGCTCATAATGAATATACTCTCTGCGAAGGTATAAAAACAAATTTCAGAGAAGAGTAAGTCGTAGAAAATGAAGAAGAAGAAGAAGAAGAGTATCAAAGCAATACAGTAGGAACACAGAGAAGGAAGGAGGTGGGGTGCATTGCATTGCATTGCATAGCATAGCGCGAAGCGAAAAGTAAAAGAAACCAAAGCTAAAAGCTAAAAAAAACGATAGCGTAAAAACAGCTGTCGAGTTGAGGACACATGGACTGACAAATGCAAGTTTTATCGCATTTAATCAACATTTCACGCTGTGCTTCACTGTTACTAAAAGAAACATTAAAAATTAAAGGCATTTCTTATATAATATAAATATGTACATACATACATACACTGGCTAACGATATTTAATACTTTAAAAATCTTGTAATATAAATTACAAATTTTCAAGCAAAATAAATAATAATTTTTTTTTTTTTTTTTGTCGTTTTAGTTCAAAAGTCCACAAAATAATTACAGAATTTATTTCTAGCTAGAAAAAAAACAAGCTAGAAATTGTCAGCACTGTTGCCGCTGCTGATTCGTCTCTTATTTTGGATATAATTTTGTTGCAATTGCACAGTTACATCAATGTTGTGCGTGTGTGTGTGTGTATGTGTGTTAGTTAGTTAGTTAGTTAGTTGATTAAACTAGTCTTAAGCATTATTTGATTAAGCTTTGAAGCACTTACTCCCGCTGCAATTGGCGCTGCCAAGACGCCGCTTTGTGATTGATGTTTACTTTGTAAACTGTTGTTGTTGCTGTTGTTATAGTTGTTGTTGCTTCTTCTTCTTCTTTAATTTCTTCTTTGTTTTCGCACCACGCACCAAAATTAACACAAAAAAAAAAAACAAAACAAAAAACTTGCGCCCGCTCTTGTTGTTGTTGTTATTGTTAATATTTCTTAATACTTTTTACTTTTTCGTTCGCTTTATGCTTTTCCTTTCATTGATTTCTGTATTTTGGTTATTGGTATTTTTGCTTTTGAGGCGTCAAGTTTTACTTTCAATGCGTCGCTGTCGCTGTCGCCGTTACTCTCAATGTTTTTTTTTCTCTTTTTTTGTTGTAACTTCACACACGTTCGTACACACACACATATACATACATATATACACTTTTATACGCACATGGACACGCACACTGGTTTTACGTGATCGTCTTTATTTTCAGATTCTTTGTTTACTTTACTTTGCTGAAGCATTTGCATTCACGTCTGATTTTCAGTTGAATTTTTTGCCGCTTCTTTTGCTTGCGCTTGCGCTCTTTTACTCTTCTTCAATTTCTTGTTATTAGTACTTCTTTTTCTTCTTCTTCTCGTTTAACTACTGTTGCTTATTTCGTCTTCTACTAAAACTGCTGTTACTGCTGCGCTTGCGCTGTTTCGAACTTGCAATTGAAAGTTTTCAAAAGTCCAGCTAGGAGCTTTCAATGAGAGAGAGAAAAACGTCCGCTGTCAACGCTTGCCGCTATTGAACTGAGCTTCACAATGCGCGCTTACGGAAAATTATTTAATTCCGCAGCAACGAGCCGGCAGCAGCGATAGTGGGCAGCGGCAGCGTCAGTGGCAGCGACAGTCAAAGTTAACAAAATTTTTAACGATTGAACGATTTCAATGATCGGCAAAGCGTTCGCGTTTACCGATGCCGTTGCTGTTGCCGCTGCCGCTGCCGCTGCCGTTGCTGTCGACGTTGGCGTCGCTGTTAGCGTTACAGTTGTCGCTTGTGCGTTTTCGGCAACTCCCTCCCACTTTGCAGCTATGAAATATATTTTGCTCTTCCGTGATCGATTCTAACTGTTTTTTTTTTGTTTTTCTCTTTTATTACAGCTTGCGTGATGTTTTCGTAAGGCTTGAACTTTGGGTCAAAAAATGTAACCGAAAAAAAAATAATAATAATACATACATACATAGATATGTACATACATGCATACATACATACATGAAAAGAGTTCAACACGCAGCTAATTAACATTTGTTGTCTACGATTTAATTGCAAACTCATTTTCTATTATGTAGTTAATAACCTATATTAAGTATTACATTCTAAGCCCTGACATTAAAGTTCAATTCTTCATGCGAATAAATCTATATGTATATATGTATGTATACTATATATCTGTATATATCTCATATATCAGCATATATTTCGGACTATAAAACAAAAAAAAAAAATGAAAAGTCATCGTCAAGTTGACGGCACAAGTCAGGCGTGTAAGCTTTAGCTATACACATACACACCTACACACACACAAACAAACACACATTCACATATATAAATATATCCGTATGTATGTATGATAACTCATCCCGTACCTTGTACCATGAAGTTGTAGTTAAATGACTTGGAACTTCATTCGATGCCTATCAGAATTCTATTTTAAACATTTTGCCTATAAAATCAATGATCCTCACTATATTTGAACTTAATTTTGCAATATTTAAATTTTTCATTTGTATTCCCTTGCAGAGGTTATATTAATTTTGAACAGGTGCTTGTAACACTTCTTTCAGAAAGTATATGTACATATACATACATGATCAGCATCGACAGCAGGACCTGAATTTGTATGTATGTATATCTGCCTGTCCGTCTGTTGCAACGGAAAATAGTCTCTCAGTCTTAAAGCTATCACAATGAAACTTGGTATACATACTCTCTATGCTTCTAGGCTGCATATAAATCGAAAACAGGCGAATGGGGTCATTATATTATTTAGCACTATATAAAATTGAGTTTTCTTCTAAGACTGCAAAGCGTACGACACCATCGGATCGTCAAAAATAACTTTGCTTTCTTGTTTTAATTTAAATATTGTATTTTTTTTTTTTTAAAAAATTGAGTTTTCAAATAAAACTTAAACTCATATGATTGCCAAGCGTAAACTTTACACCGAAATTTAGGTAAAATAAGATATCTCAAAACTTGAGAACTTCAATTTAATTTCCCAATAAACAGTTGTTCAACCAATTGTGTATCCATAACAATTCGCTAACTGTTCGACAGTAACACATGTATGTAACATATGAACTGACTTAAGATCTGGTTGAATTGCTTGGAATCATTTCAAAGATAAATGGAGAAGGGAGAAAAGGCAAAAAAAAAAATAGTCAAAAAAAAGCAAGTGTTTGACTATAAGTTACCTGGTATGCAGGAAATATTAAAATTGCGAAAATTCCGTATTACTTTTCGGCCTTCATTTTTACAGACTTGGTCAGCTATACGAAGATGTATCAATCCTGAGCAAGAATATATATACATATATACTTTATGGGATCTATCTGATATTCGTAACGCATACTAACATTTCCTGTTGTCACAAAAACATCATACCCCATTGTATCTACTATGGCTACCGGGTATAATAAGGGAAACAGATATTGTAAGTTAAATTATAAGTACATAGAACATTGAATAATATGTGTATCTAAGTTTGTCTACTATTTTTCTTTACATTTCAGAAAACATATGCTTGTCGCAGATATCGATTACAATATTGTATTATTTTGCAAGTCTGATATTTATAAGATCAATGCATATCAGATACTATAAAGCATTAAAAATCATTTTTCCAATTGGTTTTCAAGCTATTGATCAAAATCTGTTTTGGTTTTTGCCCTTCGTCTACTATAACCGAAAATAACCAGAACTACTTTTAAATCAACAATAACAAAAGGAAGAACAACAATAAGAATTACCTTTAAATAATAATAATAATAAAATAATAATAAAAAAAAAATAAATAAAAAAAATGGACAAAAGTTTCGCTTCGTTGCGTATCAGTTAGCGCATAATTGCCAAAGTCATTAAAAAGCGTAAATGCTTTGTGAGTAAGTGTTGAAAAAAGAGTGAAACTGTAGCCAAAAAAAAAAATATATATATATATATATCTAAAATAAAAATAAAAGAAGCGAAACAAGTGCAAACTATTTGCATGTGTTGACCATGCAAATACCTGGCAAATATTTCAACAAATTTTAAGCTCCGCTAAATTTAAATAAAAAATATTTAAAAATTCATAAAAATTCTAGAATATTTTGCAATTCATTTTGTATATACTATATAAATTTTTTTATGTACAATTATTTAATTTGTTAATCTAAAATTAAGTTAAATTATTTATTGCATTTAATATAAATTTTTAGAAATTTTAATAATTTTATTCTTTATTTTAATTTAATTTTTAATACAAATATTTTGACAATATTTTTTTTTGCTGATTTTTATGCTCAGCTTTCTATGCACCAGGCATATCCGTGCTAAGCTTGTATGCAGGGTATGTCATAGAGTTGACTATCTGTAAAATTGTTTAATTAAACAAACAAAATGTCGTAAACGTTGCCAATCTGCAATTAAACTTTATACCAAAAATACAAAGAATGAAAAGAACGTTTATGCGTCTATTATGATTTTATATAAGAATTGGATGTACATATTATATATATATATATATATATATATATATATATTATGCATATAATATGTAAGCTAGAACTAAAATTATGTTTTAAAAGTTAAAGCAATTTTATTGTTTTATATATATTTTTTTTTTAATTAAAATTAAATTTTAAATTACATTAATACCCTGTAATTATTATACACGAGTAGAAAATGTATTAAATTGTTTTAAATGCTAAAAATATAAAACTACATCCCGAAAAATATAAGCAAGATATTTTTTGAATTTTTTTTTTATTTTAATCTTTAATAAATTAAGTACTGGGTATATTTTTATTGATCACTGAGAATTATATTAGCTCATCATTTTACAAGTCAATCAATTCTCCTATAAAAATAAGTAATTACAGTATTTCAAAAATATATTTTTGACAGTTGGAGCCAAACATATATTTAACTATATTTAATATTGTATTTTGGCTTAACTTCCGAACAATTTTTGTATTAAGGTTTTTATTTTTTTATTTTGCGCATCGTTGCGGAGCTGATGTCATTTTTTTACTGTGCAAAACAATCGATTTATTATTTAATTAATATTTATGTGTTTTTTTTTTTTTAATTTTTTTTATTGTCCCTTTACAAAGTTCATATTCCAGCTATACTGTGCCGCACTATAGGCATACAGCAAGCAGCTTTTGTCTGGCTGCCGATTATTAATTGTTGTCCTACAAATACATTGAGCACGCATGTTGATAACAAGCAGCTTTTGTTCGTCTGTTTAAAAGCGCAAATTTAAATTTGAAAAATGCAAATAAATAAAACTCCAAAAATTGCAAAAGCAGATAAATGAGGAAGTGAACAAATTGTGTTGTTGACAGTTTATATAAACTTATATAGATGAACAATGTTGATTATTTCAACTGTTTATTGGCTATGCAGCTGCAGCAGCAATGTAGATTTCAAGAGTTGTGAGATATGTGGGGGGAGGGGAGAAAATAAATAAATCGGATATTAGAATTAAGTCGAGACGCCACTTAAGTTCCATTACGTTGACGTTTCAGCGACAACGATTTGCAATATACAAGTCATGATTACAGTTATTCGCATTCGCTTAAATGACGACAAATAATTTTAAACCGGTTTTATTATTAAATTCTTTTTTTTCTTGTTATTTTATTTTTATTTTTTTGTTTGTTCGTTTTCTATACTAAGAGAGCGTGTTGCAGCAGCAGCTAGTCGCCTGTAACACAAATTAAATAATATAACAGAAAGCATATTAAATTGAATCAAAATTACAAATTAAATTCTAATTTTAATTTCTATTTCAATTGCAGTTGCAGTTGCAGTTGCTTTTGCTGTTGCTTTTGGTGTTCAGCTAATGTTCAAGCAGATAACGATATTCATTGAGCAGTTGCTCCTCCTGATGCAATGGCAAATCCAAATAATTTTGATCATTATGTATTATATCGGCATTTAAACGTTTATAAGCTTGATATGCCTCAACCTCGGCCTGTGCCTTCTGCAACACGGCATTGATAAGCGAATTACTTGCTGCAGAACCACTACTAGCTTTCGATGTTGTTGCCGTCCCATCGTCTGTGCCACCACTAAGGGCCAATTTTGAAACACGATCAACTGTTTCCAATAATTCTTCTTCACTTTGCATCGATTTAAGTAAATTATCCGTTGCTTGCTCCAAATCGTTGTAAGCATTTTCAAGTGCGGCACGTGCCGTAGATTCGCTGAAGCCAAGTTGCATTAATGTTGATAATTGTAAATCATCGGCACTTGGTGTATCTGTCAATGTATTACGTAATTCATCGGCGCTGGTTTGCAACAGTTCTAGCTGTAAACACATAATAATTAGTAAGAGAGATAGAGACAGACAGAGTGAGAGAGAGAGAGAGAGAGAGAGAGAGAGAGAATACTTACAGCACGTGGCACATCATTTTTTGTACGTTTAAGTGCAGCTGATGCCAAACGACGCTCGAATCCCATGTCAATCAATGTACAAACACTACGCGGATTAACCCAATCACAATCCTTGGAAGCCTCCTTTGCATAGCGTCGATGCAAGTTACGCTCCGCCTTGGAATTTTTACGTGCATCTTTTAACTGTGTCTTACGCTGCTGTATAAATTGTACGGCACGTTCAACGTCACCGCTACATGAGCGTAATGCTAAACGTGCATCGCTCACATCGAATCCCATTTCCACAAGCAGCACAAGTTGCTCATCATTTACCTTTAGCTCATTGAGTACAGCTGCAGCAGATTCTAGACGCTCATAGGCAGCATCACGTTGATTCTGATGATAGAGTACAACACCTTGGAGTAGCTGTAGACGCATTATTAATGCACGTTCCGGACAACCGCGTCCCTTTAGCGCATACAGCCTTGAATAGTTATCACCATAGCTACGACGAAAGCTACTCTCACAAATGTTTAGACGACGATCGGCATCGGGTAATTGTGCAACATTCTTGAGGCATAGATAACACCAGACAATATCAAGATTGAGTAGCGCAAAGTTATCAACAGATTCAAGAAATTTCGAATTGCATGCATTGAAATGTTCATCAGCCTCGAGTAGGAGTAATAATGCTTCCTCATAATCTTCGCGATTCATTGCTGCACGTGCTTTCTCACAGTATCCCATGCCCATGAGTAGCGAACGATTCTCTTCGGGTGGCAAAAAAACTGGATTACCATCCTGATCCTCCATCTATATAGAGATGAAAAGAGAGAGACAGAGAGAGAAAGAGATAAGAGAAAGAAAATAAGAAAAATGATAAGAATTTTCTTCTTTTTTTTTGGTAATCTGAAGACATTCAAAATTTAAATTTTCCTATGACAGACAGCTATATGAATATGGTGGTCCGATTCAGATCTAGCAGACAGATATAAGGCACTACAGAACTTGATTGTAGCGAATTTTAGACTAACAGAACAACCAATAAAAAAGTTTTCTTACATTTTTGTATCGTTTGTATCCGTTTGTATAAGATATATGACAATCTGTAACGGATTATTGCTTTATAAAGGATATTAAGGATTCAATTTCCAATTTTTTGCAATCTGCAAACAGCTCAGAGCTAAACTATGAAAAGCTTCAGCATGTAAGCTTTAAAAGTAAAAAGATGGAAAGAGAGAAAAGCGAATAGGGACGCGACAATCAATGCTAACTAAAAACAAATATATATATGTACGTATATACTTTATACGATCTACAATGTATACTTGCTTCGGAACGCTACAAAATTCAGACTAAACTACATAAACTTTCTTAAGAAAATATATGCAAGACTCTGTAGGAATCTTTTCATATATATAATTTTGGTTGATATCTAGAGATGAGATATATTTGACATATCAGATAAATAATATCCTTATAAAACTCTCCATATGAAAAATTATAGCTGATACTAAGAAAGTCAGCTTATATCTGGATTTAGAGCTAATATACAAAACTTTAGTTACTATAAATATCTCACTTTGCGGTATATATGTAGTAAAAATTGCTTAATGAATCATGCTACATATATGGTATATATATAAATCTATAGCATAAATGATTTATAGCACGTGTTCATGAACAACTTGAGAATATTATAATTATATTTTAGGTTGCGCAAATTGAAGAGAATAAGAGATTAGATAATATATGTGTATATATATATAGAATAATTAGATCAGCCTAATGATAGTTTGTCTAAGATTAGTTATAATTATAGTTGAAGTATCAGTAGCAATAGCAATTAAATTAAATATATCAATTTTTAGGTTATGTTTTATATACATTTTCAATTATCAAATAAAAATTATGCTACGTTACCTCCATTAATTGTGACTGCGACGAGATGACAGTCTCAACATCAGCTTTAATCTTATTAATGCGTTCATGGAGAGCAATATTCTGATTATCGGATTCTCCCACAATAACAATTAATTGTTGATTATTTTTAAGATTTTGGGCAGCTAAAGTTGCATTGGGTGAAACGATGCGTCCGGCACAAATACATTTCACATTGTTAGCATCGTTTAATTGCAGTTTTGTGGCAATCAATTGCTGCAACGTGGATCCCAATTCATTAAGATCACATTTAATATCCAGGATATTCGTTGTACCCTTAGAATTATTAATGCGTCGCACTTTGAATGTTGCCAATCCTGTTTGATTGTATTCGCGTCGTGCAGCCAATTTACGCAATGCATTGTCTTGCAGTTCGGTTAAAACGTATTTGCAGCGTGATACATCGATGCCCAGCTGTGCGCTATACCCATCGGCCAATAACTGTATGGAAGGGGGGAAGTGGAGGGGGGGGGGGAAAGTATAGTCGAATGAGTAAGCAAAAAAAAAAAAAAATGTTAGAGGTAACTTACTTCAATGGAAGCCTCAATGCTGCCAAGATCTTCACAATAGTAGGGCTCTTCCCATAGTTTAACACCTTGGGTTTGCAATAGACATCGCACTTGATTGTATATGGCATCAATTTCGGACATGATTTGGCAATTTCTCTTGTAAGAGAACTGTGTGCCAGAGCTGAATGTTCAATAATGATTAGATAAATTTTATTTCTTGGTGCTATACTTCAGCTGTAGTATTTGTCCACGTCAATGTGAAATATCGATAACGATTTCATAATATTTATACACAATATTATTGAATTTTCTTTAATTTGTTGATGTCTTAACATGCCTTGTTTATGTTTTGGTTCTTTGTTCTAACAATCGATATGTGGGAGAAAAACAGCTGTCGATTGCTATCGATTGCTAAAGCAGTTAGCTTTTGAAACGAGCAAACTACGTATGCAATTGAAATTGTATGTTACGTTTATTACATATATATTTACATATGCATTTATACATGCATTTATATTCTTAATTCAATTTACGATTGTATATTTATTTATGCATTATTTTTTTTTTATTTCTATATAATTTGTTTTTTTTGGTTTTTGTCATTGCATCGATATATTAAAGTTAATATCGATTGACATTGCAGGCAGCCTTTGTCAGCGATCAAAGACGTTGAAAGTGACTTGCATTTAGTTGCGTTTTTTTAAATTTTTTTTTATTTTTTTTTTTGTGTATTTTTTATTCAAAAAATTTTTTTTTTTATTGTTATTTATAATTTTGTAAAAAAAAAAAACAAAAACAAAAAACGAGAAACGAGAAATAAACACAATTGACAGATTTGTGTTTTATTTTTATTTGTTTTTATCATTATTATTATTAATCTATGTGCAACTATTGACTGTTTAATATTTTATTGAATTTATATTTCAATACGTTAATGCTTTTTCTATTGCTTGACTCTATTTATATACCCTCTAATATTGTGCCCAATAACAGTTAATTGCCATGAGCCTGAGGAAACAGAAATTGCACCTGCAACGTTTCGGTTGACCGCCCGCCCGCCAGTAACCATATCGTGTATTCCGTGGCGCTAACAGAGACAGCGCTGCCTCACCTGTCAAAATTGGCCACCTGACGGCACTTTCAGCGCCCTTAAGGGTGGTTGCATCGACTGCATAGACTGCCGCATTTACCAAACGTTGACCGTACAGACAACAACAATCAACGAATAAGAAAATATATTACATATATATGAAAATAAATATATATATGTATATATTGAAAAATTAAAATGTGCACAAATAAATAGGAAAAATTATTGTGTGTTGAATAGCAATAGCGTTAATCCAAAGCAAAAAAAAAAAAATAAAAAATAAATAAAAACTTAAAACCGCAACCGATGCGCACCAAATTGCAAGTGTTACTAAATATACGAGAAATAAAATGAGAACAAAACAAAAGGCAACTGCTGCTACTGCTACTGCTGGCAGTGTCAGTGGCAGTTTAAGCGCCGCTGCTAGCGCCAGGCAGCGCAGCAGGGACGATGATTTAATGACAACAAGACTAAAGTCGACGCAACGGCATCCACAAATGTTATGTGAGCGTGAATTAAAACATGATGCCGCTAGAAGAGAACGAGAACGAGAAAGAGAAGCTCAAGCGCAAGCGCAACTCAAAAGAAAATCAACGTCGACGTCAACGCGTATGTCGACGCCAACGTTAGCAGCAGTGTTAGCGCCAACGCGAAAACTTTACAAAGAGAGAGAGAGCGCCCGACAGCAACCCATTGAAACTGAATTAAATGAAGAAGATGAAACAGCGCAACTGCGACTACAGATCGAACATTTAGCGCAACTTTCAGAGCATGATTTTGAGAGAGAGTTTCGCAAATGGATATCAGAGGAAGGCGTTGAGAGTAAAATGCAATCACATTTGCGTAACGATCTCATCAAAAGCTTTCACAATACAGCTTTGGGTAAGTGAAAATTGCACCCATTGCAATTGTAGATAAATGCTTTTAGCACTGCTTTAAAGTTATTTCATACTTCTCTTTCTGTCAGGTCAGCTGCTGCGCAAGGCAACAACGTCAGCGTCGGCATCAGCGTTAACAGCAAAGCATAGCAATTGTTTGCTGCTATCACCATTGGCATTAGCATTGCATACGCTTGTCGCAGAATTTCTTTACGTGCAAAATTGTCATTATACATTATCCGCATTCTGCAATGAAACGCCTCATCGTCATACATTGCCGGATTTTGAGAGTCGTAAAGAATTTCGTTTCAGTCAGGATGAAATGCAGCAAGTGCTGCAGGCAATATTAGGTGAGCACCTATCACAACATCAGCCGCCAATTGATCAAATTGTATTGCGTCTGTATGAAGAGCAACGAGATTCATTGCTGCTAACATTTTTCAAGGCAATGCTAGACACGCTGTTAGCTGCGTCGACGTCAAAGCTTAACGTCGCCAACAATTTAAACAGTGAATACACACAAACGCAGCCATTGGCATGTCTAGAGACGCAATCCGATGTCGATACTAGTCACTTATATCAGGCGGATGATTTAATCGTTGCCAGCGATGCACAAACGGTTTATGTTGGGCCACGCGTCTCGCAGACAATGGTGGGCGTTGAGCAGCAGTTGATAGTGTTAATGCGTCAAATGCGAGATTTATGCACATCTTGTGCACCGCCCGTTGAGATCATTTCGCAGACACAGTTTGAGAAATTGTTGCAACAGGAGATTATGGAACGGCAGCGATTATTTAATGACGGACAAACGCCAATACCACCGGGACAAACGGCTATCAAATTGCCAGAGCAATTATTGGAGCCAGAATCGTCGCCACAGCCACAGCCACAGCCGCAGCCCCAGCTCCAGTCGCAGTCGTCACAAAAGGAACAACAGCCAGCGGTGGAAAATACAGTGCATTCGCCGTCGGGTCCCATACAACTGCCAGCTGAATTAGCAGCGGTCCCTAAGTTGCCGCGTCTGCATATCGAGCAAGTGGCAAGTCTAGCGATGGTGCAACAAGCCTTGCTGCAGTTGCAACAACAAATGCAACACACACCAAATTGTATGTATACAGCATTGGAGCGTATGGAGACACTGATCGGTGAACTAGCCGGCTGCATACAAACGTTGAGCAATGTGCTGAATTTGGCCATGGAGCAGGAGTATGCGGTGGGTAAGCATAAGGGTTTTAAGCTGGGCTACCGCGAAGGATTCTCGCATGGTCACTACATGGGCATGCAGGAGGGAATACAATCTCTGGAGCAGCAAAGGCGTAAGGAGGAACAGCAGCAGGAAAAGGAACGGGAACGGGAGCAGGAGAAACAACGGGAACGGGAGCAGCAAAGGGAGCGAGAGCTGCAAAGGGAACGGGAACAGCAAACGGAGCGAGAACAGCAGCGAGAGCGAGAGCGGCAACGGGAACGGGAGCAGCAGCAGCAGCAGCAGAAGCTTCCACAACTGCAGAGTACATCAAGTCAAACGCAATTAACGCCGCCGCCACCGCCGCCAGGGATCAAGGCGAAACTGAAAACTGCCCTCAGCCAGACGAAAATGTTGCGACAACGAAATCAGGGGACAAGCATGATACGTCAATGCTACAAGGATGTTGCAACACAAACTAAGTCACAATTGATATCAGAATCGGCAAGGCGCAGCTATGAGCAATGGATCTATGAAATGTTGCACAGTGCCAGTGGTAAGATCTTTCTCGAACGTGTCGAATTATCATTAAACAAAGCATTGGAAGTGCAAAAGCAAAAATTGGATGAGCTCTACAATGTCAAATTGCGGCATCATGGCGAATTAATGCGTCTCAGTCGGAGGCAAAGCTCATGGCGTGTAAGTTGCAACAAGTTTGTATTTATGTTATATTTGAAATTTATAATTTTTGCTCTTCTCTGATGTTTGATTTCTGATCTCGTTTCACATCTGGTCTCTGATCTTACTTTTGCTCTCTGATATCCGATCTTTGCTTTCTGATCTCTGATCTTTGATATGTGATGTCTGATTTCAGATCTCGTTTCATTTCATCTCTGATTTCTGATCATTGATCTCTGATCTCTGAATTCTGATCTCTTATCTCTGATCTAAAATTTCTGTACTCTAATTTTTGATATCTGTTCTTTGATCTTGGATCTCAGATCTCAGTCCTACGATCTCTGATCTCAGATTTCTGTACTCTAATTTTTGATCTTTGTTCTTTTATCTTGGATCTCAGATCTCAGTCCTACGATCGTTGACGTCTGATCTCTTATCTTTGATCTCTGATCTCTGATCTTTGATATTTGATCTCTTATTTCTTATCTCATATCTGATCTCTGATCTTTGAGCTATAATCAGTAATTATCAATTTCTGATCTCTGATCTCATTTTCACAGACGCTGTGCCGCCATGTTGAACGCGATTCACATTCAGCTGAGGCACGTGAGCTGGTGCATAAAATATTTCGACTCCTCGAGCATTATGAGGCACATCATCAGGCGCTTTCCGCGAAGATACATCAAACGGAATTGGATGCTGCGCAAGCGGCACGAATTCAACCCGCTTGGGTGGATGTTACATCTGATGTTGGACTTGGCACTGCTGCTGGAATTGGAAGCGCTGCTGGAGTTGGCACTGCTGCTGGTATTGAGGGTGTTGCAACAGCTGGTGTCCATGTTACACCGATAACCACGACAACAGAAACATCGCAATCAAGTCCACGACGTACAGTACGGTTTGCTACTCCTGGGGTTAGTTTTACTGCTGCTCCACTTGGATTCACGGCAGCAGTTGGAGCGCCATTTGCAACACACGTTGCCACGCCTTATGGCCTGGCATATGTAGCGCCAGCAGGTGCTGCCTATGTTGCTCCACCTCCAACGGCTGTTGTTGCTCCACCTCAAACAGCTGTTGTTGCTGATGCTTCTGCTGCTGCTGTTGCTGTTGCTGCTCCTGCTCCTGCTGTACAACATCGAACAACATTTGCTGCGCATTTTGAGGCGCCAACTGTTGCAACAGCTCCAGCTCCAGCTCCAATGGCTACTTCAGCTGCCGCAGCAGTTGCTGCTCCAATTGCCGCTACATATGCAGCTTCCCATATTGCTCCAATTGCTCTACCAGCTGCTTCAATATCAGCTCCAACTACAGCTGCAGCTCCAGTTCCAGTTCCAATTGCTGCTTCAGTGGCAGCACCTGTTTCCGTGCTTCCTGCTGCAGATATTTGTGTAGGTCCTGCTGCACTTCCCACTGTCATTCCCGCTGCAAATCCTGCACCAGCTGCAGTTTCCGATGCAAATCCTGCACCAGCTCCAGTTGCCACTTCAAATACTACACCAGCTACAGTGGCCGCTACAAATCCAGCACCAGCTGCAGTTGCCGCTGCATATCGAACAGTTGCCACCAATACACAGTCGAAGCCTGTTCAAATTATTTTAGAGCCACGCCCACAGATTAAGCCCAGTTTCAATGAAGCTTTACTTACCGCCAAGTAGGTTAATATCATCCAATTTAATCCTCACCAGAAATGATTCAATGTTTCAATTTCATTTCAATTTCTTTGCATCAGATCCCGCATGATGCAGCTGGAAGAGGAAAGCAATCTGTTGGAGCAAAGCTTTCTTGGCTATTTGGAGCGTACGCATGCCCAGAAACAGAAGCTCAACATACGCGCGAGCAGCGTACGGGAACGTCAACAGTTTCATCGCACCATAGATAGCTTGCGGGATTGGCAACATCGCATTATGCAAGACGATCAACAGCAGCAGCAGCAGCAGCAGTATCTGTCACCAGCAGAAGCAGATCTCGAATTGGATCTAGATCATGAGCCGGAAAGCTATCGATTCACCAATGCCATCTCAGTGGCAAGACATAAATTGCTCTCAGAGCTACATGTCGCAACATCAACAGCAACAGTAGTACCAATGGCAACATCATCTTCATCGAAGCTTAATGCATTAGATCAGGTGCAAAGTGAGACGCAACTGTTGCTCAATCGCGTTGAGGCAACATTGGCGCGTGTCTCAAAACCAACCGGCATGCAGTTGCAATTGGAATTGGAGCGATCAAGCAAAACGTTGGACAAAATTGCCTGTGGCGAAGGAATTGCTAGTCGCAAGCTGGAACGTTCTATGGCAAAAATGCAGAAACTTTTTGGTTCTCATAAAGAAAACGACGATCAACAACAGCAGCAGCAGCTAGAGCAAGAGCAACAAGTCAAAGCTATAAAATTGCGACCATGGAGTGCACCAACTAAAAAGCATCGAACCTGCTATCTAACCACGCCTACCCCACCACCACCACGACCACATACTGCACCCAGCAGTCTAGGTGCAACATTGCCATCTACTACACCCAATTTACTAGGACTGCTTGATGCATTAAGCGATGTTGGCGATACTAGCAATTCCAGCAGCATGACCAGCCTAGAGAATCGTCCAATAGCCGTTGGCAATGTCTATGATCATCTATTGAGCAATGTATCATCAAGTACAGCATTTGGTTCCTGTTCCACAACATCAACACCGCCAGCACTGTCGCCTAGCCAAGAATTCTGGAAACGTGTAAATCTTTGATGTATTGCTTCTCATCCAGCTACGTGCAGTTTCGTACCACATTTTCGCTCCCTTAATGCTAAATTATCTAATGTTGCTGCCAGCTCAATTGATGTAATAAAAATTGAGTTGCTTTTGCTTAGAGCTTAAAGATTTTATTAATTAGATTTACATTGCAAAAGTACAGATTGGAAACTCTTGTGGGGTTTGTTATGTAGAGAAGTTGTGTGATGTTTGGGGTGTGATGTGGTATAGGGGGTGTGGTGTGGTGTCACCTAGTCTGATGTGGTGTGTAAATTTGTTTAATCCGCACTTTTGCGAAGAATTTCATACTCAAAAGTTGGTAGAGTGAAAGGGACAGAGAGAAAGAAAAAAAATAGAGCGAAAGACAGAGTGTGTGTGGAAGAGGCAGAGAGTGTTTGTGAAAACGAATGTGTGTAGAAGAGATTGTGTACTATAGAAGGTGTCCTGAAGAAAGTGTCCTGAAGAACATAGTGAGAAAAAAATTATTGGACTGCCAGTTATAGTATCTTTTTGTAATAGTAAGAGATTATAACATATAAGATAAACCACCAAACCAAGACGAGAAAAAGAAAAAAACGATTGAAGAACACAATTTAAAGAACTTTCAAAATCTACGATGCATAGGAATTTTTAATGTAAAATTAAGAATGAAAATGCCTAAATTTAATATAAAAGCTAGATACGTGTATACAGAAGATGCAGAGAGTATATGAACAGAACGAGAGAGAGAGAGAGAGAGAGAAAGGGAGAGAGAGTGAGAGAGAGAAAGCGAGAGTTAGAGAGATTAAGAGATAAAATGTAACCTGTAGTAAGTTAAAACATTTGGTTTTTGTGATATTTATATCTTATTTGTCTAGAATATAATAAACGCTCCTATGACATTATATTGATAACATTTATATTAACAGAAATATGCAAAAATCAAAAAAAAAAAAAAAAAAGAAAGAAAAAATTTACTAAACTGAAATAAAATTATCTTATATTAATATCAATAGAATATTTTTCAACATCATTTATAGACATATTATTTTGCATATTTTTTTTTTTTAATTTCATATGTCTGTCATAGGAACGCTTATGGAGAATATTATAATGCACAACATCGATGAACACCTATACATAGAGATCAAAGAAGCTGCTCGAATAGCTCATAATTTTATATATATATGTATATATATCATATATATATGTGTATATATAGAATATAATATATGTATGTATATATAAATTTATACCCTAGCAGGCCCAGCTTAATGATAAACTCATAAACTCTTGATCAGCATGTTCATGTCAGTCCATCAGTTTCACCCAAATCAAATCTCTTATTATACTTTATGGCTGTAAACTGTATACAAGTAGGAACCGGAAAGATCAATGCTCTATATCATATAACTGTCATAGGTGACAATTTATGCATATCAACCAAAATTTTATTTAAATCGGACTAAAATAGGATAAATCCATGCATTAACTTTTTCTTTCATGAACACTTTAAGCCTGCAAGGGTACGATATCTTCGGAATACCAAAGTTAATTTTGCTTTCTTGTTTTTTTCTCGAAAAAAAAATAATCGTAAATCTAATATCGTTACTTTAAAAAAAAATGCATTGTATACTTTGTTTTGTATAAATACGTATTCATTATCCGATTGTAAACTGATCTTTTTTTAAATTTGGATATAATATCTTAACATTGTAGAAAATTGTAGAATACAACTTTTTTTTTTCTAAAAAAAATAAAAAAATTTTTTTATATTTAGTTAAATGTTGGGATCAAAAATTTCGTAGCAAAAATAAAATTAAATGGGGGAAACATCTAAAAGCAGTACTTAATTAGTAAATTCGACATCCAAAACTTTAATAATACATTTACAATAAATATATTGTATATTGTATATTTGTCTACATAAATATTTATATAATTTTTTTATAACACACATTGATAACACATGCAGATATTGTAAATTGTAAATATATTTATTAATTTTGCTTTATATTTAGAAATATTAGTAATTGAAATGTTGACATACAAATCCGGAAGTTATACGCACTTGTATTTTTAAAAAAAAATGAGAAATTATAATATCTATGAAATCATTCTTAATGAAGTTTTTAAGTGATTTTCTTGAATGCATTGGAAATTGGTGAGCAACATAATTGAAGACCGGTTAAAGCGTATTTTTTTTTTGAATTTCAGGTTTTTTTTTTAGAATTTTCGGATACAAGGATTTTATATTTTTTAAAGCGAAAAATCTACTTTTTTGGCATCAGGGACTGGCATTTTTATTTTTATTTTATAATTTAAAGATCTCATGATGAGCTGAATTGGTAGTAGAAATGAAATGAGATTATGATAGAGTAAAGTTTTTAATTTATAGAAAAGTTACAGTCGAACGAATGGGAATTTTTTAATTGTATAACATCCTGCTCTTAAGGATATGCATATAACGTTTCATATATTTATTTTGACTATTTTAAATTGTAAAAGTCATTTGAAAGTGCAAAGCAAACATTCAAATCTATTGTCTTTATCAATGATTAACTTTTTTTTATTTAAATGATCAGATAGACAGACAGACGAACGGATAGGTATAACAATTTTTAGTAATGGGCCCCAATTAGCAAAATATAATTTGACAAGATCTATTGATTATTAGTTATATATTATATATGTATATGGTAGAATAACACTAACATTTTGATTAATGCAATAAATGTTCTACTGTTCTACTGTAACTACTTAAATTATCTAAATGAAATGTGACAAAACTTGGAAACGATCTGTATCGGAGCACTACATAATAAAGCTGTAAGATGAGCCAAAACTTATTTTTTTTTTTTTAGAATTTTTATATTAAAAAAATTTGTGCAAAATTGTTAAATCATCAAGTATCACAAATATCAATTTTCCATCTGGTTTCGAAATTTTGATTACAATTTTTACAGAACGAATTATGAATGTGAAGAATAGAGATTTAATATTAAATAGAATATACAAAATAATAATGATCGAAAATATAGACAATATCGTAATGAAATAGAATGTAAGACGATTTGAAACATTTGACACAGATATAGAACATTTAATTGCTATATGTATATATTTTTGATTGTACATATAATATATGTAAAACATTTAGATATTATAACATTAATATGTTGTAATTATATATGTATCGTCAACAGACGTTGTGTGTCAGTAAATGGAAATATAATTGATAAAATTTCAAATTATTTTATCCAAATACCATTATAATATATTCAGACAATTTATCTACAGTATAATCATAGTATATATAATAATATAGCAAACTATGAAAGGAATATATGTATAAAAAAAAAAAAACAGATTTCGAAATTAAAAGAAGCGACAAAAAACGCATCAAAAAGTTTAATAGATGGAAACCTAGTCGATTGATAGTTTGTATAAAATCTGATCACATCTAACATTATATATATATGTATGTATGTATATTTTGTAAAGGGATCGGTGCATATTATCAATATGTGTTGTTTGTGTTGTTTATTCATTTATTTTCCTTTGTGTATATATATATATTTTTTTTTTAATTTTTTTTTATATATATTTCTTTGGTTTTTCTTTTAGTATTTTTATACCCGGAAATATGTATATATAAATTTGAATTCCTAGTCAAGAGTAATACTAGAGTCGATTGGACTATATCCGTTTGTTCGTCTGTTTGTCATCGATCTTGGAAACTACAGGAACTCCACATGTGAAAATTTGTTGCTTATCGGATATTAAAAATGAAACTAATTTTTTTTTTTTTTGTCAGTTTTATACTACTGGGGTACCGGGTATCTTACAATCGAGTACACTCGATATTAACTGATTTTATTTGTTTTGTTTTTGTATATTTTTTGTGTGTCTGTTGTAAATTTCAGCTATTGACTGTAAGTAGACTAGAGTCTCTAAAACTCGGACGCGATATTTTTTAAAATCTGAACTAATTTTCTGGACGTTGTATATTTAGACTGCTGTTCCGTTAATCACATCGTACTCGGACTGGGACTGCGACTGGGACTGTGACTGTGACTGTGTCTGTGTCTGTAACTGCGAATGCGTTGGTCTTGGAGCCTGCTGCATGACAAAGAGATTTGCATGTGAACGTCGACGTTCACGTTCCATTTCATCCAAATCGAATGCCTCGCTTACGGTAAAACTGGGACGCCGTTGCTGATCATCGAAAGCGTAACTGCGTTGAAATTTGGACGGTGCTGCAGCAATCGGAGTTGTAGTTGATGCTGATGCTGATGCAGATGCAGCGGTAGATGTAGCGCTGCTTACGTTGGGCGTAAACAATGTTTGAGCATGTTGATAAGTCCCACCATAGTTCGAGGGTGACGATGGTATTGCTGCTGGCCAATGCACTGGCACTGGCAACTGTTGCTGGTGTTGTTTTACCTTGCCTGACTGAAGTTTTAGCTGTGTTTGAGCCTGTGCCTGTGGTATTGTCAATGGCTGTGGCATTGTTTGTGGCAACGTTTGTGGCAGCGACTGTGGCATTTCTTCAGTAGTACGTGCAGGATGCAAAGGTAATGTCAATGTCGATAGATAACGACTTTGGGCCAAAAGCTGCTGCTGTTGCTGTTGATACATTAACTGTGCCAAACGTTGTTGACTTGTACCAACATTGGCAATGGTATTGTAGCTATAGCTGCTCTGCAATGATCCTAAGCTATCCTGGCTGCCACCAAGAAACATTGGTTGACGTAGAAAGCTGCGTGGCAATGTTCGGCTTTGATTGTTATCCTGCGACTGTGCTTGTGCTTGTGCTTGTCGCTGTGATTGCATTGGCCATGGCCAGATTTCCGTCTGTGGGGTTGAATGCAACGATAGATTTGAATTGAAGTTGCGTAATGGTTGCGTTTGTGGCATCATCAAATGTTGCGGCTGGCTTATCGGTTGAAATATCGGCTCGACACACATTGAAGCGCGACGTGGCATTACGGCTTGTGGAGTATCTGTAGAAGATTGAGAAGCAAATAATATGCGCAGAAATTCTTGTAAGATATAGAATATAGGATATATGATATATGATATATGATATATGATATATGATATATGATATATGATATATGATATATGATATATGATATATGATATATGATATATGATATATGATATATGATATATGATATATGATATATGATATATGATATATGATATATGATATATGATATATGATATATGATATATGATATATGATATATGATATATGATATATGATATATGATATATGATATATGATATATGATATATGATATATGATATATGATATATGATATATGATATATGATATATGATATATGATATATGATATATGATATATGATATATGATATATGATATATGATATATGATATATGATATATGATATATGATATATGATATATGATATATGATATATGATATATGATATATGATATATGATATATGATATATGATATATGATATATGATATATGATATATGATATATGATATATGATATATGATATATGATATATGATATATGATATATGATATATGATATATGATATATGATATATGATATATGATATATGATATATGATATATGATATATGATATATGATATATGATATATGATATATGATATATGATATATGATATATGATATATGATATATGATATATGATATATGATATATGATATATGATATATGATATATGATATATGATATATGATATATGATATATGATATATGATATATGATATATGATATATGATATATGATATATGATATATGATATATGATATATGATATATGATATATGATATATGATATATGATATATGATATATGATATATGATATATGATATATGATATATGATATATGATATATGATATATGATATATGATATATGATATATGATATATGATATATGATATATGATATATGATATATCATATATGATATATCATATATCATATATCATATATCATATATCATATATCATATATCATATATCATATATCATATATCATATATCATATATCATATATCATATATCATATATCATATATCATATATCATATATCATATATATGATATATATATGATATATGATATATGATATATGATATATATATGATATATATCATATATGCATATATCATATATGATATATCATATATGATATATGATATATGATATATGATATATGATATATGATATATGATATATGATATATGATATATGATATATGATATATGATATATGATATATGATATATGATATATGATATATGATATATGATATATGATATATGATATATGATATATGATATATGATATATGATATATGATATATGATATATGATATATGATATATGATATATGATATATGATATATGATATAGGATATAGGATATAGGATATAGGATATAGGATATAGGATATAGGATATAGGATATAGGATATAGGATATAGGATATAGGATATAGGATATAGGATATAGGCTATAAGTTATAGGCTATAAGATATAGGCTATAAGATATAGGCTATAAGATATAGGCTATAGGATATTGGATAATGTGTATCGGATATTGTAGATTGATTATTGAATATTGTATATGTGACATTGGATATTGGATATAGCGTATAGGTAGGATATGTAGATACCTAATATAAAGTAGTATAATATTATACAATCCGACAACTTACCACTGACGACATAGAGTTGATCGCCCTCCATTACGGCTGTTGGTACTGTACGAAAGTTCAGAAAACCATTCTCATCGTTATCATCCTCAACATCCAAATATGTATCATTATTATCATTGCTTTTAGTTTTGTTGCTGTTGTTGTTGTTGGTTTTATTGTTGTTGTAAGTGGCATCATCATCATGACGACGACTACGTCGCTGCCGTAATGCCTCCTCGGCAGCTTGTTCCTCCTCATTGGGCACATAGTAAATATCTCTAGGCTTGTGACGCATGACACCGGCACGTTTGCAAAATTCGTTAAAAAGCTCATCTTTAGTTTTACGTAGACCACGCTTGAGGCCACAAAGTCGGGCCTCTACATCATCATCATTATCATTGTCATCATCTATGGGTACATCATACTCAAGTGTCTTCGATCGCTGTGTATTTGTTGCCATATTACGACGTTGATTCTGTCTGCGTATAAATAATGGTTCAATTGCTGATTCTGCTACTGTTCCTTTTCCAGTTCTAGTTCCTGCTGTTGTTGCTGGTGCTATGACTGCAACTCCGGCTGCTGCAGCGCCTGCAACGGTTGTTGATGTATTGTAAATGTCCGTTGTGGTCGATATGGAACGTGTTAAGGGAAACTCTTGTGGTAAATCGGCAAATATAGCTGGAGGTGGCAGCGGTGGCGCCACATCCACTGTTGACGGTTCAATGCATAATTCATTTAAGGATTTTGCCAAGCTGCGTGAGTGCAAATTACATTTCGATACCGCTGGTTTTTCAAAGTAAAAGCTGAAAAGAAAGGGAAAATAGCCAAAAAAAAAGGAAAGAGAAAAGTTGAATTCATATTCAATTCATTTTAATGGATGGCCAGGCGGACGGGGTGGTGAAAGATGTGAATATAATTAACTTTACCGTCGCTCCAATTCGTTGTGATGATAAAAATTCAAATTGGGTTCGAGATTTGGATGCTTGCGGCATGCAAAACCAGCTGGCAATGTTTGACTTTGATTGGGCGCAAGTCCAGCATCATGCACCTGATGCAAACGTGAATTACTTGAACGTAGCAACAGTTGCTGGCGTAGCGGTTGTGGTAGATGTGTCAATGGTCTAACTTCATGTTGCAGTTGATGCTGCTTTTGCAATTGTTGCTGCTTTTGTAATTGCTGCTGCTGCTGTGGCTGTAGTTGCTGCTGCTGATGTTGCTGTAGTTGCTGTTGTTGCTGTTGCTGTTGTTGTAGTCGCTGTTGTTCCTGTTGCTGTTGAATATGTAACATTTGTTGATGTTGTTTCTTCTGTTGCTCTTGCTTACAAAGTTGTTGTTGCTGTTGTTTGATAAGTAAAAATTGCAGTTGCTTTTCAAGTTGCTGCTGTTGCTGTTCTAGTTGCTGATGTTGTTCTTCTATCTGCTGATGCTGTTGTACTAGCTGTTGTTTATCTATCTGCTGCTGCACTTTCATTTGCTGTAATTGCTGTTGTCGCTGCTGCAACTGTACCTGCTCTTGTTGCAATTTTAGTTGTTCTTGTTGCAACTCTAGCTGCTCTTGTTGCAGTTCTTGTTGCTCTTTCTGTTGCTGCTGATCAATTTCATTGCATATTTCCAGCGTAGCCAATGGTGTTCTGCATGCATTTTCAACATCAGCAACTGTTGCAACTGGTTGCTCGTAACCTCTGTAGGTTGGACTTTCTGCTTCAACTGCTTGATTTGGCTGATCCTCCTCACTATCGGGACTTATATAACATAAACTAGTGCAGGGCTTAGTCTAAGGAAGAGAGAGAGACAGAGAGGGAAAGAGAGAGAGAGACAGAGAGAGAGAGAGAGAGAGAGAGAGAGAGAAAGGAAAGGAAAGGCAAAAATGCAAGAAAGGAAAGGAATATAAGTCTGTGCAACTAATAAACCAACCAAGTAACCAACTTAGTTTTTACCATACATATTTCCACTTACAACACTTTAGTTCACACACAGTTCTCAGATATAGCATCCTACAGAAGGATAACTATATTAATATTTCAATTGATTTTTCAACTTAATGCATTTTCAATTTTTTTCTTTAAGGCAACTCCAAAATACAAAAAAAAGAGAGAGTTATCCACGAAAATTCCAAGCGAAAAGTTTTTCATATAATATGCAATTTTTTCCTATGGATGTAGTATGTCCAAATCGCTTAATAAATAAAAAAGTTTTTTATATAAAGACGCAATTTTCGACCTTATGGTCTATGACAGCTATACGATTTAGCTTCCCGAATCTACCCCGATCTGACTTTTATATATTAAATTACACAAAATGCGATTTGACGGACAGACATACAGATGAGCAGGTTTGAACACGATTGGTAATGCTGATTTAGCTCAAATGTTCTTCATAGGGTCTGTCGCGCCTCTTTCTGTGCGTTGCAAACTTACACACACTATCACAGTGCGGAGCATTTCAGGACAACTCGCCAGCGTATCTGTTCAACACAAATTATTGCGAAAACTACTGTGTGTAGGGACTAGGACTAGGACTGGAACCAGGACAAGGACTAGGACTAGGATTAGGAGCAGGTGCAGTACCAGGTTTGTGGATCTGTGCCTATTCATGCAATTTATATCATATTGTAACAAGCATTGGCTAAGGCAACGTAAACAACAAATATCAATCAACAGCAGACCAACAAGAGAGTAAAATTATTTTCGGTTCACCGAAGTTTTCATATGCTTAAAAAAACCTAAACTAAAAGTTTTTAATATGAAAAAATTCATTTTTGAGCGATCATTCCAATAGTGCCGATATTATACAGTAGTTCTATTTGAGATAAATTTGAACTTAATTTTGCTAACAAATGTTAGTCCTAAAAGTTAAGGCAAAATAGTTTATAGAACTAATTATGCCTGTTTATGTTTATTATTATCTTCTGGATATAATTAATATACTATTGTTAGAGTATAAAATCCAAACCACAACAATCAATGAAATACCGTAATGAAACAGGATGAGGAATTGCATCATTGAATCCCATGAATTTATTTCGTTTTGGCTACTGCCTTTCGCTTATTAACGGATGTGCAAGCAAAAGGAAACATTATAGACTACCATCCTCTTCCCTTTATCCTCACAGACTTTCTCCCCCTTGCAATTCCTCATTCCTTTTTGCCTTTAGATTTCTAGCTTCATATTGCTGCGTTATACACACACTTTACCTTCGTTGAAGTGAGCGAAAAATGCTTTGGCTCGATATGCATAATTACATAGACGGATGTGGTTATGCCCTCCACCCATCACCCACCGCCTACCGCTCAACGTCCAACATTACTCACATTTTGTTCCGCGAACTCCTGCAGTTTGATGTACAGAAAAATGTTCAAAACGCCAACAAACTCCGTGGCTATAAATCCAAATACAAGCAGAAAGAAGCTCTGACCATATGAAAATTTGAAAAGTGCCGGTTGTAGTGCTGAACGTGGTCGCAGCTTGCTGCCAAGCTCTGCCTTTAGTATTGATATGTAGGCAATGAGACCAATAAGCATTATCAGACCTGCAAATCATTAGATGCATTAAATAAAAAATAATTAATGTATTATTATTAGCATTAAAAAATAAGTACAATTATTTATTTGATTATCATTAGCAATAGTATTAATATAAGCATTAGCATTAGCATTAGCATTAACATTATTATCAGCATTAGCATTAGCATTAGCATTAACATTATCATTAGCATTGGCATTAGCATTAGCATTAGGATTAGCATTAGCATTAGCATTATTATCAGCATTAGCATTAGCATTAGCATTAGCATTAGCATTAGCATTAGCATTAGCATTAGCACTAGCACTAGCATTAGCATTAGCATTAGCTTTAGCATTGGCATTATCATTAGCATTAGCATTAGCATTAGCATTATCATTAGCATTAGCATTAGCATTAGCATTAGCATTAGCATTAGCATTATCATTAGCATTAGCACTAGCACTAGCACTAGCATTAGCATTAGGTATAGCATTAGCTTTAGCATTGGCATTAGCATTAGTATTAGAACATAATAATTTTGTAATAATAACTTACCGCTCACAATGAAAAGTATTCCAGCACCAAAATAATAGATACAATTGCGATTCGAGCAAGTTGGTATCAAGAAAATAATGAAGCTTACTATAAGACATGCTCCCGCAAACATAAATATGGGACTTGATCTGGTAACCGTATCTGAAAATAGTTTATACCACACCACAATAATGCGTAAGTCAAGGTAAATATTGTATATAATATTGCTACTGTAGTTACTGTTGTTGTTTCCACAATCAAAATCAAAAGCATAACCAGACGATGTAACAGCATTGCACTAACAAGTTTTCTGCTGTGATGTTATGCGGTTTTTGCTTCTGGCTATGATACTTTAGGCTATGTATCAAAACACTAAAAATAGCCACATGCAGTAAAACAACGTTAACAAAAATACAAAAAAAAATTATCTATCGACCGCTGTAAGCTCTGTCTGTGTACAAATTTCAAATGCAGGATAAAGAAATGTGAATGTGAGCATTACGAAAAGTTTAGAAATCCACATGAAGTTTATATACACATATGAAACGAACGGAGATTTCACAATTTATCTCTCTATCTCTATTTAACTGTCTGTCTGTTTGTCTACTTAAAAGCGTTAAACCTAAAAAGCAAAAATAAAAAATAAAAATAAAATAAAATGACTACATAGTATAATTGAATTTGAAATGTGCAGAAATATCGAAAGTAGCTCGAAGCAAAAGAAGAAAATAGAGGAAAAAATAAAACGAAGCTGAAGCAGGCCATTTGACACTTGGTTTTTTTTTTTTATTTTTGCTACAAAAATTGTCACCTGCAGCTAGTTTTATTATTAGTTTAAATTTCTATTTTTTTTTCTTTCTCATTGAAAAAGAAAAAATAAAATATAAATAAATCTATTTTAAATTGTTACTTAAAGTTAAACAAGAAATAATCAAATTGTCATTGTCAATTTTGAGAAAGAAAAAAATCATGAAAAGAAAGAATGATATTTCTATTCAATTCGCTTGAAATCGGAGCGCTACGTTATTTAAGAATAATACTTTTTTTATTTTTATTATAATTATACAAATTTTAATTAAATGAATTTTGTAATCGAAAAAATATATGCAGCCAGAAAATGGGTTAGGAAATTATGTCCTTTTGCCCTAATTATTATTGCAAATTTAATGCCGGAAGGATTATAATATTTAATATATTTGCATTTTACAGCAGCAAACATCAACAATTGTGAACAAAACAAAACATAGAAAATACAATTTATTCTTAATTGAAAATGTATTTTCAATTTGATTAAGCGAAAGCTTAAGTTTAATAACTAGAAAATATATTTATAATCTTTCTTTTTCTCTGATCTATTATTCAGCTACAAATTTCCACGTTAAATCATCTTAGTCGACAATTTTGAAATTAATATATTTCTTATTCATTAATAATGCAAAAAATTAAATTGTTTTTGGCCGGCGATTATTTTCAACCGAACTAAAATTTTCATATTAATTTTCTGCTTCTGATTGAATACCTGGAACTAATATAAGAGCAAGAGTATTATGACTTCCTAATTCTAGAAATTGTATTTAACAGGCAGAATGAGGCATGACTGATTGACTGAAGTACATATATTCCATAAATACCATGTATATCTACATATATATATATATATATGTATATTCTTGCCCAGAATAAGCATTTTTTTTATTCCCATGCAGCGTGTATATCAATTTTGCACTGATGCTTGTAACTCTACTTAGGAGGCGTCGCAGGCCCAATAGAGTATATACATATATGCCATATATATTCTAAATTAGCAACTTAAACTAAATTTTTTAATTGGAATTAAAATTTTCGTTAATCCCAAAATTTAGAAATAAATACATTTTTTCTAATGAATATATAAAAAAAAATATTTATACCAAATATTTGACTTTGAATTATGGAAGGGTAATTTAAATTTCTGTTCAAAAAAATAATAATTAAAATCGTTCGAGTTTCAGTCTGAAATACCAGGCGGGTGATTAGAAACCAATAGCAAGTCACAGGCAGCACTAATTTTAGTTTTACTCTTGGTGAGCGTCGACAGGAGAATCCAAATATACATATCCGTCCGTCTGTTTCAACCTAACCCAATTTGTCAATATTAAAGCTATCTCAATGAAACTTGGTCCACATACTTCCCATTTCCACAAGCTGTATATACAGTCAAAATGTATATATAGTCGAAATCGGAACACTATATAATATAGCTGTCATAGCTACAAAAGTCTGAAACTTTGCTTTCTAGGAATGTAATGAGTATCTTACAGTCGAGTACATTAGCATGTAGCTTTCTTAATTGTTCTAATTATTATTATTATATTTTATTTTGTGAACTTATTGATGGAGTAAACAAATTAGCTTGCAACAATGTTCCAGCATAGTTTGAGAGTGCTTTAGAAATTTACTTAATTATTTTATGTCAAATATACTTACAGGGTATTACTGGTGTTGAGTCATGTGGATCGGGCTGATATCCTTCCTTTGGGAAATAGTCTATTTTTTTACAGTTATATGAATCCATGCCGAGGCCTGTAAATATAATTGAAAGCAGGCAAACAACACAAGCGCAACAATTGTGCAAAATGTATGTACCGCACGCACAGTTTAAAATGTCAACTTTGACCTTGAATTTATTGCCTGATTGAATTGTCAACTGGGGTTTTTTTGTCAGCTGTCAATTTAGCAAAACAATTTCAGGCGTCATATTTTAAAATAAATTCAATAATTGTCGAATTTTGTTTGTTCAATTTTTGTTTTACGGACTTACAATGCGTTTGATTAGCTGATTGATTGACAAGTTAATTAATTATTGATATGATTTATAAATTGGTTGATTGTTGTTTATCTGATTGTTGTTCTAACTGATTGACTGACTGACTAAATGATTCACTGCCTAACTTATTGATTTACTAACTGATTGAATGACTACATAATTGGCGGACACCTTGATTGATTCACTAACTGTTTGATTGAATAGGTAATTAATTATTTTAATTGTCAGGTTGAATAATTTATTGAATGTCTATCTGGCTATCTATTGCTTGACAAAATTGATTGAATAACTAATTGACTGACTAAGTGATAGACTGACTAATTGATTGGCTGACTATCTGATTGATTGACTACTTGATTGATTGACTAATTTACTGATTAAATGATAGACTGACTAATTAATTGAAAGATTCACTGATTGACTGACTATCTGATTGATTTACTATTTAATTGATTGACTAATTTATTGATTAAATGAAAGACTGATTGAATTAATATTTGATTGCTTAATTAACTGATTAAAGTTTATCTGTTTGACCATTTGATTGATAGTTAATTTGATTGACTAACTCACTGATTAGCTGACTCGTTGATTGACTAAGTATTTAATTGATTGAATGATAAACTTATTGAAAGACTCACTGATTGAGTAATTAAACTGTTGACTGGCCAAATGATTGACTAACTTATTGCTTCATTAACTGATTAATTGATTGATTACTTGCCATTAATTGATTAACTGATTGACGAACTAATTGATGAATTAACTAAAAGATTGAAAAGCTGATAGACAAACAGGTTGATTGATTTACTATTGGATTGATTGACTAGCTGATTGAATGATTGAATATTGACAAAATAAAAGATTTTTTTCTTTTGATTGCTTGCTTTGGCTTTATATTGGATTTAAGTAAAATTCTTCATAAGAAACCTATAACAAAAAAGAAGCCAATACAACAAACAAAAAGCAATAACAAGTCTTGCACCACTTGACGTATACGCAATATCAGTCAGCTTTATTCTGATACGCAACAGCAAGCGTGGGTGCATTTGTCTTTTGTCTTACCACATATAGACACTGAAAGAATAAAGGTAAAATTGACTCACCCGGTTGCGTAGTGCACAATATCCAGAGACTTGATTTCGTATATTTTGTCACATAGGCGCCATCGTCGAGTGCATTAAAGTTAGCAGTACCGTTATAGTTGGCATTGGGCAGTTTCTCTTCCGTATATAGCCACTGGGGTCCAGCCAATGCTGCGAGAACAATTGCCACAGAAATGCTAAGATGCAAGAGAAGCAGAAAGAAAAAGATGAATGGCGAAAAAAAAAAATAAAAAATAAAAAAACAAATATGTGCATAAATATTTTGAAAGAAAGTCAATGAAAGATGCTTTGTTGCATGCACCATTCATATATCAATAGGGAAACGAAAGTCAAACACAGATACGTACACACACTCAGACACAGTGAGTGTGTGTAGTCAGCCAACAGGTATAAGAGGACAAAGAAACTTTGCAATAAAATGAAATGACATCCGTATATGCTTTGGCTTACACTGTGTGTGTGTGTGTGCTTACTTCTCTCTGCATGTGTGTACTGCGAAAATTATGAATTGCCAGTCAAAGAAAACAGCATTTCAATAAAGCAAATACTCAGCAAAGGAAAATCATATTGACTTTAACTTTACTTAATCTAAGTTAGAACTTAAGTCTATATGTGTCTTCAATATACTAAAAAAAAAACTTTTATCAGTTGCAGTTTCAGCTATTGGCAGATGCTTCATTTTCAACAAATATCACAAAAAAACTGAGCATAGCTCAAGTTTAACAGAAAAAGAGAATTGTATAGATAGATAGAGAGAGAGAGAGAAGCAGAGAGAGTGAATCTCACTACTATGTCAACAGCTACAGCAATAAAATCTTCAGCTGCAACTTGAGGTTCATTCTTAAGAAAAAATTATAAACTTTTGACTTTTTTTTTTGTTCACTTAAAAAAACAATTTCTCTTCGCTTTTTTTTTTCTTGCTTTCTCACTCTTTCATGCTGTGGCACAGCAAGCTTTGAAATTGAGAGACTAGTTTGGTTTGAAACAGACGAACGGACAGATGAACAAGAATGTTTTGTTGAATATGCCACGCCTCCTAAGGAACGTTACAAGCTCCATTCCAAAATGAACTATTTTTGGCAATTGCAGCAAACCATCAACCAAAATTGTCAACGAAATGAAAATTAATTAGAAAATAGAAAAAATGAATAGAAATCTGTTTGACTATTTTATTTTGAATAGTATTCAATCTATTCATGTGAATAAAATTTGAAAAAAAAAAAAATTGAATAGCGCAAGTTGTAAATTAAGCAAATGAAAATATGAAAAGATATTTTTACTGAATGTGATTTTCAATTTCGAAATAGAAATAAAAAAAAAAACGGTGAATAAAAAAAACGAAAAGAAAAATGAAAAAAAAAGAGAAAAGAAAATGAAAATGAAAATAATTGACGTATTCAATGAAAATAATTATGCAAGAATTTTAGCTATAGGTTCAGTTAATATTTGGAAATGGAAAATTTATCCACTTTTTTTTTTCATAATTTTTATAAAGTAAAATCAAAGCTTCATTGTGATGATATGTGACAATTATGACTGTAAACTTTATGCTTACGTGTGTGTACGTGTGTGTGTGTTTGTGTGTTTTTAGCTGGCAACATGAGTCAAGAGTCTTGCTCTTTGACATTTTTAGCGCTAGAGCGTTACATTTTGCTAAAGGCGCGACGAAGCAGTGCCACGTATTTTGCACTTTTCACGTGCCGAGGATAACTACTACAACAGCAACAACAATAACAACAATGACAAACGGCAACAAAGCAACAAGGCAACAAGGATGATGGCGCAAAAATGCGCAAAATGACAGCGAAAGATGAGAAAAAGAGAAACACACAGCGTAAAGTGCGATAGATGCGAAGGTGCAAGAGGAAACATCAGTTGCTTGTCAGTGCTAAAAAAATAAAAAATAAAAAAAAACTTCTCTTCGCCAACATAATCTGAGAAATAACTGGAACTGCAGGCATCTCAGTCTCAGTCTGAGTCTGAGTCTCAGTCTTCGAGACGGAGAATAGTGCCATGAGACACATTTACTACGTTGTGTGCAGAGTAATGCCACAACATGGCCCACAGCGTCCTGTTGCCTGTCGCACTTTTTGCCTGGCAAATAATTGTGTTAGCGACACAAATCACTGCAAAGTGGGCTTAATTTGTTCACAAACTATTTGCACTGACTGTGTGTGCCTTGTGCATCATCATCATCTTCATCATCATCATCATCATCTGCTTGAACAGCGTTAACTTTCTTACTACTTTTGTCGTTGTCGTTGTTGTTGTTGTCGTCTTGTCTACGTTTAGAAACATTCTCTCTCTCTCCGTTTGCTGCTCATCATTGCATTTATTTCTCATTTTTCATTCATCTCCACTTGCAGCTTTATTTTTACCACATTTTTGTCTCTCTCTCTCTCTCTCTCTCTCTCACTTCATTTCTCGTTTGGAATCAACAAATTTTGCACTTTATTTGTGAAAACTTTTGTAATATAATTCGACCACGCCTACCAAGTGTTAAAACAATGACACTTTTACATTCTTCAGAATATTTGATAACATTTATTTATTTTTTTCATTTTTTTTCTCTTTTTGTTTTATGTTATATAAATTGCAGGCTGTTATTGAAAAGTTTCGAAGAACTTTTCAAAAAAAATAATATTTGACTAGTTTTACGTTTGTGTGTAAAGATTTTCAGATTTTCAGTCTACTTTTTTTTTGTAAACTTAATTAAAATAAATAATTAATTTTTGTGGAAATCTTCTTTATAGAATTTTTAAGTGAAATGTAAAAATAGTAAAGAATTTTATATGCAAAATTTTAATACAATTGTTATGCTTAAAATGTATTTTTCTTATTTTTTTTTTGATTTTACATAAATTTTCATTTTTTATTTTATATATTTTTATGTACAAATTTTTTAATTTTATTTATTTTGCATATTTATATTTTTTTTTTTTTACATATTATTATATTCTTTTAGAGGGTAATTTCGGATATGAATTTATAACGCCCTTAAAGAGGCGAGACAGATCCAACAAATTGTATATATAATTTAAATCAGCATCGAAAATACAATAAAAGGAATTTAAAATTAATTTAATCAAAAAATTTAAAAATAAATACATTTTTTTTTAATAAAAATTAAAAATAAAAATTAATACTAAAAATTTGACTTATGGAAAGGGAATTTAAATTTCAGTTAAAAAATAATAATATTAATTTCAGAGCTAGAAAAATTAAAATCTTTCGAGTTTCAATCTGAAATATCAGCAAGTCACAGGTAGAATTAATTTTACCCTTAACAAGAAATTTTAACTTAATTAATTTTAACTGTTGGAATTTTTTCCGGAATTTTCCCGAAATAAAGAGCAAGAAAGAATATTACCAGGTTGTAATTTGTTCCTCCCTTGCAGCCGATATCCAAAATTTTAATTTCTTTTAATTTTAGCCCGTCTATTTGAAAATCAAATGATTTCGTCATAGGATGCGAAACAGACTCAACAAACTATATATTTTCTTAATCAGCGTCAGCAGAAGACGCGATGTATGCAAATGTGCGGCTGTCCTTCTGTTTCAATCCAAAATATTCTTTCAGTTTTATAGCTATCTTAATGAAACTTAGTATATATACTCCCTATCTCTATCAGCTGTATTTAAATCCAAACTGTCCGGATCGCACAACTATATCATATAGCTGACATAGAAACAATCTACGACTGCAAGTGAAAAAAAAAAAAACAATTTGGCCAAAAAAAATACTTTGGTTTTTAATAATTTTTAATAAAAGAAATTTACAAACATTTTTATTTCTAAGCAAAAAATTATAATTTAATTTTAGAGTTTTATTTTAATTTGATTTTATAATATAATTTTCGAGTTTTTAAGTACAATATTTTTTGAAACTAGTTTTCAACTTGAAAATTTGAATATACTCGAAATTGTATTTATTATTTTCATATGATGGTGAAAACTTATTTAACGGATATCGATAACATCAGGCAGATGTTCGCTCCTCTGTTGGATAAATACAACAATTTTAACTCTACTGAACGGACACGCTTCTGAAGCGGACAAAAGTTGTTCGACGATGTGCAGCTGCCTTCACTGCTGCTTTTACTTATCTTTATATTTTCTATGAAAATGATTTGAAATTTGTTTTTTTTTTTTTCGATAAATTCTTTTTTTTTTTTAAATAGAATTTGATAAGAATGAATATGAAAAGAATTTTTATTTACCTGGCCGCAACAGGTGTTAAAAGCCAAACATAGCCATGGTTGAGGCTTGCCATGCTGATGAGGCCATTGGTGGGTGCACGTGTTGCAACAGTTGTTGTTGATGATGCTGAAATTGTAGAGACTGTTGAGTCTGCTGTTGATGTTAACAATGCCGAGCCACTTGTACTCGTGATTGTTGTTGTTGCCCGGCACTGTTCTAGTTCGTTGGCATCACGAATTGATACTTGTCGTTGCCTTTGATTTCTTTCGTTATTGTTGCTGCTAGTGTTGGTGTTGTTGTTGTTGTTGCTGTTGCTAGTGTTGGTGTTGGTGTTGTTGTTGCTGTTGTAGATGTTGTTGCTGTTGTTATTTATGTTTATGTTGCTGTTGGTGTTGTTGTTGTTGTTGTTGTTGTTGTTACGTAAATTGTTTAATTGTAAATCGCTAAAACTATCTGCATGTGTTGAAAATCCTGTTGCCGGAATACTACCGGAAATTGTATTGATGACGCCCGTCTGCAATTGTTGCTGTGACTGCTGTGGCTGCTGTTGCTGCTGTGGCTGCTGTTGCTGCTGTAGCTGCACATGTCTTTGATTTCCGCGCGGCAATGTTGCATATGGCGATTGCAATTGCACTGTTGCATGTTGCTGTGACAGCGGCAGATGCACTTGTGGCAATTGCACATTCTGATATGTGCGTTCAACTGATGCGCTTGTTATTAATTGATGTCGTGCTAATTGTTGCTGTTGTTGTTGTTGCTGTTGCTGTTGTGTTTGTGCTTGTTGTTGTTGTTGAGTATCAGTTAATGGTTGTTGCTGCTGTTGTGCCTGTTGTTTTTGTAATAATTGTTGTTGCTGCTTTTGTTGCTGTTGTAATTGCTGAAGTTGCTTGTATTGTTGCAACTGTTGTTGCTGCTGCTGTTGCAATTGCAAATGTTGCTCATATGCTAAATTCTTATTAAATTGTGTATTGCATTCAAGAATTTGCTGTTGCTGCTGCTGTTCATAGCTGTTGCTGCGAGCATAGTTTATGTTGCTGCTGTTGCTATAATGTTGCTGTTGCAATTGTTGTTGCAATTGCTGTTGTTGTTGTTGTTGCAACTGTTGCTGTTGTTGCAACTGTTGCTCTTGCTGCTGTTGTTGCAACTGTTGCTGCTGCTGTTGTTGCTGTTGTTGTTGCTGTTGTTGCAACTGTTGCTGCTGCTGTTGCTGCTGTTGATTGTTGCCATGCACTGGCACCAAATTATTGATACTGTGCGTTGAGGCAGCTCGAAAAACATTTGGCACCGTTGGATGATCGCGCATTTTATTTATCAAATTTCTTCTCACGATTTTTTTTTATAATTATTTTAATTTATTTTAACAAAAAAAAAATATCACTTGAAAAAAAATGGCTAAAAAAAAATATTTCGCATTGCGCACAAAAAAAATAATAAGAAAACAAAAACATAAAATTAAATAAATAAAATGCAGTATTATAAGCAGCGTCACTTGTAATAACACTAAATTTCTCTTTCCATTATTTGTTTTTTCTTTTTTTTTATTTATTTATTTTTAATAAAGTCAAAGAATTATATTTGAAATTGTTGCTGTTGCTGTTGCTCTTGCTGCTGCTGTTGCTGTTACTACTGCATACGTGCGACGAGCTTAAGAACTGCCAACTGACTAAAACTGTAGTCTGGCAGGATGACAGCCAGGATACCCAAACAGCAGCCAGCAGCAATAGCAACAGCAGAGGCAGCCAACAGCAATAGCAACAACAACAGTAGCAGCAACAATAGCAGCAATCGTTGCTTATTTTGCTCGGCATCAAAGGGCGCACACGAATACGAAGCGAGCCGAGCGAATATTGTTGTTGGCGGCAATGCGTTAGAGTGATAGAACAAATGGCCGTTGACTATGTTCAAACACAAGAGCACAGAAATCGGCGATGAGGAACAAATAAACGTTGATGTTGTTGCCGCTGTTGTTGTTATTGTTGTTGTTGTGGCTGCTGTTGCTTGTTGTTGTGGTTGCTCTTGTCTTTAGTATGCAGCTGAAAAGCGATTATGATACACAGCAACAGCAGCAACAGCAGCAGCAGCAGCAGCAACAGCAGCAACAGCAGCAACAGCAGCAGCAGTAGCAGCAACAGCAACAGCAGCAGCAGTAGCAGCAGTGAACCAACCAAAGAGCAGCAACAAGAGCAGCAGCAGCAAGAAAAGCAACTGCAGCAACAAGAGCTGCTGGAGCAGCAGCAGCAGCAACTACAGCTACAACAACAGCAGCAATAAGAGCTACAAAAACTTTTGCAACGTGTTTCCGTTGTTAACTGAAAGTGACTTCCGGTCGCTTTGGAGTCTATTTTTATACATATGCCTCTATGCGTGTGCGTATCTGTGTGCGTGTGTGTGTGTGTGGCTGCAAATGTTGTTGCTGCTGACAGTAGCTGTTGCTGCTGCCGTCACTGTTTCTACTGCTGCTGCTGCTTTTGCTGCTGTTGCTGTTGTTACTGTTGCTGCTGCTGCTGTAGTTGCTGCAGCTGTTGCTGTTGGTGCTGCCGCTGATGCTGCTGTTAGTGCTGCTGCTGTTGCAATTGCTGCTGCCGTCACTGTCGATGCTGTTGCTGCTGCAGTTGCTACTGCTGCTGCTGCTCCTGTTGCTGCAGCTGCCACTACAGCTCTTCTACTACTTGTTGTTGCACTTTAGCTGCACTTTTGCAGCCGTTATGCGTGCCAAGCTATATTTACTTCACGCACAAGATACGAGCCTTAAGACACAAGCCGCAAGGCAGGAAGACGCGTTCATTTAATTGAATCTCAACACGACAATCATTTTGATTGCTGCGTGCCACAGTTAAGGGGAAAGGAAGATGCAAAAGTCGACAATGTGTAGTAAGTGGCATGCAGCAGGTAATAGGTGTGCATATGCAACTGTTTGTGCAAGAACTGTTGCAAGATGTGTGAGTAAGCAATACATAGCAGCACAAGCAGCACACAAGTTGCAGTGGGCGTAAGCAAGGTGGGGTGGTCGTGGGCGTAGATAAGGATGTAAAGTGCAAAAGATGCTAGTGAAAGTGCAGATTATGTTAAGTAGTTGCTGCTGCTATTGCTGCTGCTGCTGCTGCTGCTGCTGCTGCTGCTGCTACTGCTACTTATATGCAGCAGCAACCTACATCAGATAAAATTGCTAAGTAAATCACGATACAACACTCACAAACTAGATGATGAATAGATTAACACAATGCTGTGTGGGAAACTATCGACTGTGAGAGCAATATGTTAAGCTCTGTGTAGGTGCAGGTCTAAGTTTATGTATGTGTATGTGTATATCTCTGTGTGTGTGTGTTTATAAGTGTAACTTAAGCATGAAAGATATATATAAGCTGCATTTATTTTTATTCGATATCATTGCATACTTTTTGGGTGACATTAGCTTAATACTTTTTGCGCTGGCAGAGAATTATTATTCTATGTATTGTGCACATAGTAAATCTGCTAGTAATGCTGCTCATTTTGTCATATTTAAATGATGTTCTAATAAAAATAAATGTAAGCATTATACTTGCTATTGGAAGTAGCTAAAACTGATATTTAAAATAAAAAAATAATTGTTGTGTCCGAAAAATTAATGCCATTCGGTTTTTAAGCTTCCTTAATTATAAACTGACATTTTTTTTAGGGGTATTTTACCCTTGTTTATTTGTCCAAAATATATTATATAACAGGAATTTCTAATTATTATTATTTTATTATCGCCAGAACTTTTGACATTTGGAAAGGGATTATGATACAAAGGGAACTTAAATGTTTAATAATTTACAATAATTTATGATATTCTAAGGGTAAGAAGATCGGACGGATGTATTCTCTTCAGATGACGGAGGGTGTTGAGGTGAGCGCATTTCGACACTTCCGACATTCCGTCGAACAACATTCAATGCGCTCTCTCAAAAACGCGCTCAACCTCCCAAAGCTCTCAACTCTCCGGGAAGTCTCCACTGTCATGAGGTCGAGGCTCTGAGAGCTCGACTTATGACAGCCCATTTCTAGTCTAGACTTCTTGATCTGATACTACAGATGTTCTAATCCCCAATTTCGCCTAAATAAATTTTGAAACAACCGGAAAGGGAGAACAGCATTCCTGTTTGCTAAGAGATTTGGATGCGCCTCCAGTTTATGTGCATATCGGCTGCTATGGTGATTCATTTGGTCTCCTATTAGTACGAACCGGAGATCACTCTCGATGGCTAGGACCTTCTGATGATCTAATAAAAATCTTACGATACCTCCGATCATACGTTGAATTGGATATCTTTAATAACAGTCGCAAGAAATCAAAAAATTAGAAAAGCTTCCAATTTTAAGGATAATAGTCTTAAATTGGGCATACAGCCCAAAAATTTGATTATTTTTTTTTCTGGAAAAACTCAAAAAAAATTAAATATGAATTTGATCATCAAAATCCGTCTATTAATTGCTTTATTTTATTGTTATAAATATTAATTCCTAATTTCTAATTTCACATTCATTCATTTCGTTCATTCTATCTAAAGTTGGCTTAAGTACGCAACGGTTTCCAAAATAGGGTTTGTTCCCTGGAATAACTTTTGTACAATTAATTTTAATATTTTTAGCTTGGGAAATATGAAAGTCAAAATATAACCGTAAAATTCTCTGCAGTAGCAATGAATTTATTTTAAGTAAATCCCTAAAGAAGGTTTCCTAGATATCCTAAATTTTGTTGGACCCGAACTCATTAAACTGCCCGTAGAAACTATATAAAATATATACGCAGCATGTTGCTATACAAAGCAACAGCAAAAGAAATGACAGCAAAAGGTTTCAACAGCAGCTTGATATTTAGTAAAGCAAAGCAACAATTGACTAGCGGCAACTGCAATAGAATCTGCAACAGGAATCAAAGCAACATATAACAAGTTACATGCACCAACAGCAGCAGGAGCAACAGCAAGAGCAACATTAACAACTTAGCTTGAAGCATAACTAAGAATGCTGTGGAAATTTCAAAGAAAGGTAGAAAGACAAGGTGAAAGAGAAAAATAACAATAGAGAGAGAGAGAGAAAGAGAGAGAGAATAGTATTACGTGAATCTATTAATTGAATAAAAAAAATAAATAAATAAACAAAGGACTGCATTACAGTAGAGAGCTATGCATAGTTAGCCAGTAGGAAATGTAGGAAGCCAAAGCTAAAAATTAAAATTGCTTATAGCTATAAAATATTGTTATACCTGATTCCCAATAAAAACTAATTAGTCTTTGGAAATGTAGCTAAGGTAAGGCTGAAACAGGCATGCCGGAACTTTGGTTGTCAAGTCGATTGTCACTTCAATTCGTCCCTTTGCTTGTAGGACTTACATAGACTTACTTATAGCAACATCAGCCAAGAATCCTGAAAAATTAAGTTAGTCTAAAATTGTGACAAAGTCAAATGTTTGAGTATATAGATTAAATATTTGATTTTAAGTTTGAGTGTATTTACAGGGTATTTTACTGACACATGCGTCAAACTCTTGATTCATTGATTTATTTCCCCCAAAAATTTCGAGTAGAGTAAAAAATAAAAGAGAGAGAGAGAGAGAGAGCATATGGAAAATTAAAACGCGAAATTAATACGAATAGCAGTGAATTTTGCTTGTTAAAAATTTTGATTTTTTTTTTAACTGCTTAAAAATAAGAAGAAAAAAAGAAATTTAGTAAAATTCGTAATTGCATTTTTCTTAGAAATATTTATTACTTAAATTTTTTACTACGAATATTTTTGCATATGGAAAGAAAGAAATATATAACAAAATTAATGTCATATTTTTTATACTATTCATAATGTTTTATATTGTCAAAGTAAACATAAAATTCAATATAAAACAAATAATATATGAAAAAAAATTGTTTTTAAAATAAGATTTATAATCCTAGTATTGAAATGCGAAATGAAAGCCTAGAGTTGCTTTTATTCCTGAAAAAATTTTTTTTTTAATTAATTTTTTGCGATATGAAGCACAAAATAGTTTTAAATAAAATTGTAAGAAAATTGTTAAAAAAAAATTATTTTTATATTTAAAAATATTTCTAGAAAAAATTCTGACTGTAAAAATCTAAAAAAAAAAAAAAAAACTTGATCTTATTCTGCAGCGAAATGACAAAAATAATTTAATGCATAGCATCACATAATATAGTCGACTATGCCTTTGCTCTGCCTGTTGCATGCACATAGAACACTAGTTGAGCTTATAAAAAATTAGAAATAAAGTAAAAAAAAAACTTAAAAAAAAAAAACAAAAAAGAAAAACACTTTGAAAACTTAAAATGCATGCCACTGCCATGCAGACAGGAAGCTATAATTATTCCACATCTATATATATTATATATATATAGATATATATATATATATAGATATATATATATATACATATATATATATATCTTCCTTTCTGCATGTTGTCATTTTTTTTTCTATGCATTTTAAGTTTTCAAAGTGTTTTTCTTTTTTGTTTTTTTTTTTTAAGTTTTTTTTTTACTTTATTTCTAATTTTTTATAAGCTCAACTAGTGTTCTATGTGCATGCAACAGGCAGAGCAAAGGCATAGTCGACTATATTATGTGATGCTATGCATTAAATTATTTTTGTCATTTCGCTGCAGAATAAGATCAAGTTTTTTTTTTTTTTTTTAGATTTTTACAGTCAGAATTTTTTCTAGAAATATTTTTAAATATAAAAATAATTTTTTTTTAACAATTTTCTTACAATTTTATTTAAAACTATTTTGTGCTTCATATCGCAAAAAATTAATTAAAAAAAAAATTTTTTCAGGAATAAAAGCAACTCTAGGCTTTCATTTCGCATTTCAATACTAGGATTATAAATCTTATTTTAAAAACAATTTTTTTTCATATATTATTTGTTTTATATTGAATTTTATGTTTACTTTGACAATATAAAACATTATGAATAGTATAAAAAATATGACATTAATTTTGTTATATATTTCTTTCTTTCCATATGCAAAAATATTCGTAGTAAAAAATTTAAGTAATAAATATTTCTAAGAAAAATGCAATTACGAATTTTACTAAATTTCTTTTTTTCTTCTTATTTTTAAGCAGTTAAAAAAAAAATCAAAATTTTTAACAAGCAAAATTCACTGCTATTCGTATTAATTTCGCGTTTTAATTTTCCATATGCTCTCTCTCTCTCTCTCTCTTTTATTTTTTACTCTACTCGAAATTTTTGGGGGAAATAAATCAATGAATCAAGAGTTTGACGCATGTGTCAGTAAAATACCCTGTAAATACACTCAAACTTAAAATCAAATATTTAATCTATATACTCAAACATTTGACTTTGTCACAATTTTAGACTAACTTAATTTTTCAGGATTCTTGGCTGATGTTGCTATAAGTAAGTCTATGTAAGTCCTACAAGCAAAGGGACGAATTGAAGTGACAATCGACTTGACAACCAAAGTTCCGGCATGCCTGTTTCAGCCTTACCTTAGCTACATTTCCAAAGACTAATTAGTTTTTATTGGGAATCAGGTATAACAATATTTTATAGCTATAAGCAATTTTAATTTTTAGCTTTGGCTTCCTACATTTCCTACTGGCTAACTATGCATAGCTCTCTACTGTAATGCAGTCCTTTGTTTATTTATTTATTTTTTTTATTCAATTAATAGATTCACGTAATACTATTCTCTCTCTCTTTCTCTCTCTCTCTATTGTTATTTTTCTCTTTCACCTTGTCTTTCTACCTTTCTTTGAAATTTCCACAGCATTCTTAGTTATGCTTCAAGCTAAGTTGTTAATGTTGCTCTTGCTGTTGCTCCTGCTGCTGTTGGTGCATGTTACTTGTTATATGTTGCTTTGATTCCTGTTGCAGATTCTATTGCAGTTGCCGCTAGTCAATTGTTGCTTTGCTTTACTAAATATCAAGCTGCTGTTGAAACCTTTTGCTGTCATTTCTTTTGCTGTTGCTTTGTATAGCAACATACTACATATATATTTTATATAGTTTCTACGGGCAGTTTAATGAATTCGGGTCCAACAGAAATTAGGATATCTAGGATACAATTTAAGCAACTTTCTTTAGGGAAGTACTGAAAATAAATTCATTACTAAAGCAGAGAATTTTGCAGTCACATTTTGACTTCCAGATTTCCTTTACATATCTGGAAATTAATTCTAAAAAATATTCAATGAGTTATTTAGAAGTTATACCAGGAAACATATAATATGATTTAGGAACTTCAATACGTTTTTCTCGAAACCTTCTTTTGGAATTCGTGGACGTAAACTTACTTTAGATAGGATGAACCAAATGAATGAATGTGATGAAGTTAGGAATTAATATTTATAATAATAAAATAAAACAGTTAATATAAAGATTTTGATGATCGAATTCAAGTTTAATTATTTTCAGATAGTTTTTCAAAAAAAAATAATCAAATTTTTAGGCCTTCTATTATCCTTAAAATTGGAAGCTTTTCTAATTTTTTGATTTCTTGCGACTGTTATTAAAGATATCCAATTCAACGTATGATCGGAGGTATCGTAAGATTTTTATTAGATCATCAGAAGGTCCTAGCCATCGAGAGTGATCTCCGGTTCGTACTAATAGGAGACCAAATGAATCACCATAGCAGCCAATATGCACATAAACTGGAGGCGCATCCAAATCCCTTAGCAAACAGGAATGCTGTTCTCCCTTTCCCTCTGTTGTGGTGGGCAAGATAAGTTTTATAAGAAATTAAAAACACGGTTGTTTCAAAATTTATTTAGGCGAAATTGGGGCTTAGAACATCTGTAGTATCAGATCAAGAAGTCTAGACTAGAAATGGGCTGTCATAAGTCGAGCTCTCAGTTCTGGCGATAATAAAATAATAATAATTAGAAATTCCTGTTATATAATATATTTTGGACAAATAAACAAGGATAAAATACCCCTAAAAAAAATGTCAGTTTATAATTAAGGAAGCTTAAAAACCGAATGGCATTAATTTTTCGGACACAACAATTATTTTTTTATTTTAAATATCAGTTTTAGCTACTTCCAATAGCAAGTATAATGATTACATTTATTTTTATTAGAACATCATTTAAATATGACAAAATGAGCAGCATTACTAGCAGATTTACTATGTGCACAATACATAGAATAATAATTCTCTGCCAGCGCAAAAAGTATTAAGCTAATGTCACCCAAAAAGTATGCAATGATATCGAATAAAAATAAATGCAGCTTATATATATCTTTCATGCTTAAGTTACACTTATAAACACACACACACACACACAGAGATATACACACATACACATACATAAAGTTAGACCTGCACCTACACAGAGCTTAATATATTGCTCTCACAGTCGATAGTTTCCCACACAGCATTGTGTTAATCTATTCATCATCTAGTTTGTGAGTGTTGTATCGTGATTTACTTAGCAATTTTATCTGATGTAGATTGCTGCTGCATATAAGTAGCAGCAGCAGCAGCAATAGCAGCAGCAATAGCAGCAGCAGCAATAGCAGCTACTTAACATAATCTGCACTTTCACTAGCATCTTTTGCACTTTACATCCTTATCTACGCCCACGACCATGGCCTTGCTTACGCCCACTGCAACTTGTGTGCTGCTATGTATTGCTTACTCACACATCTTGCAACAGTTCTTGCACAAACAGTTGCATATGCACACCTATTACCTGCTGCATGCCACTTACTACACATTGTCGACTTTTGCATCTTCCTCTCCCCTTAACTGTGGCACGCAGCAATCAAAATGATTGTCGTGTTGAGATTCAATTAAATGAACGCGTCTTCCTGCCTTGCGGCTTGTGTCTTGAGGCTCGTATCTTGTGCGTGAAGTAAATATAGCTTGGCACGCATAACGGCTGCAAAAGTGCAGCTAAAGTGCAACAACAAGTAGTAGAAGAGCTGTAGTGGCAGCTGCAGCAACAGGAGCAGCAGCAGCAGTAGCAACTGCAGCAGCAACAGCATCGACAGTGACGGCAGCAGCAATTGCAACAGCAGCAGCACTAACAGCAGCACCAGCGGCAGCACCAACAGCAACAGCTGCAGCAACTACAGCAGCAGCAGCAACAGTAACAACAGCAACAGCAGCAAAAGCAGCAGCAGCAGTAGAAACAGTGACGGCAGCAGCAACAGCTACTGTCAGCAGCAACAACATTTGCAGCCACACACACACACGCACACGCATAGAGGCATATGTATAAAAATAGACTCCAAAGCGACCGGAAGTCACTTTCAGTTAACAACGGAAACACATTGCAAACGTTTTGTTGCTCTTATTGCTGCTGTTGTTGTAGCTGTAGTTGCTGCTGCTGCTCCAGCAGCTCTTGTTGCTGCAGTTGCTTTTCTTGCTGCTGCTGCTCTTGTTGCTGCTCTTTGGTTGGTTCACTGCTGCTACTGCTGCTGCTGTTGCTGCTGCTGTTGCTGTTGCTGCTGCTGCTACTGCTGCTGCTGTTGCTGCTGTTGCTGTTGCTGCTGCTGCTGCTGCTGCTGCTGCTGTTGCTGCTGTTGCTGCTGTTGCTGTGTATCATAATCGCTTTTCAGCTGCATACGAAAGACAAGAGCAACCACAACAACAAGCAACAGCAGCCACAACAACAACAATAACAACAACAGCGGCAACAACATCAACGTTTATTTGTTCCTCATCGCCGATTTCTGTGCTCTTGTGTTTGAACATAGTCAACGGCCATTTGTTCTATCACTCTAACGCATTGCCGCCAACAACAATATTCGCTCGGCTCGCTTCGTATTCGTGTGCGCCCTTTGATGCCGAGCAAAACAAGCAACGACTGCTGCTATTGTTGCTGCTACTGTTGTTGTTGCTATTGCTGCTGGCTGCCTCTGCTGTTGCTATTGCTGCTGGCTGCTGGCTGCTGTTTGGATATCCTGGCTGTCATCCTGCCAGACTACAGTTTTAGTCAGTTGGCAGTTCTTAAGCTCGTCGCACGTATGCAGTAGTAACAGCAACAGCAGCAGCAAGAGCAACAGCAACAGCAACAATTTTAAATATAATTCTTTGACTTTATTAAAAATAAATAAATAAAAAAAAAAACAAATAATGGAAAGAGAAATTTAGTGTTATAACAAGTGACGCTGCTTATAATACTGCATTTTATTTATTTAATTTTATGTTTTTGTTTTCTTATTATTTTTTTTGTGCGCAATGCGAAATATTTTTTTTTAGCCATTTTTTTTCAAGTGATATTTTTTTTTTGTTTTTTTGCCAAAATAAATTAAATTAATTATAAAAAAAATCGTGAGAAGAAATTTGAAATAAATAAAATGCGCGATCATCCAACGGTGCCAAATGTTTTTCGAGCTGCCTCAACGCACAGTATCAATAATTTGGTGCCAGTGCATGGCAACAATCAACAGCAGCAACAGCAGCAGCAACAGTTGCAACAACAGCAGCAAGAGCAACAGTTGCAACAACAGCAACAGTTGCAACAACAACAACAGCAACAGTTGCAACAACAATTGCAACAGCAACATTATGGCAACAGCAGCAACATAAACTATGCTCGCAGCAACAGCTATGAACAGCAGCAGCAACAGCAAATTCTTGAATGCAATACACAATTTAATAAGAATTTAGCATATGAGCAACATTTGCAATTGCAACAGCAGCAGCAACAACAGTTGCAACAATACAAGCAACTTCAGCAATTACAACAGCAACAAAAGCAGCAACAACAATTATTACAAAAACAACAGGCACAACAGCAGCAACAACCATTAATTGATACTCAACAACAACAACAAGCACAAACACAACAGCAACAACAGCAGCAACAATTAGCACGACATCAATTAATAACAAGCGCATCAGTTGAACGCACATATCAGAATGTGCAATTGCCACAAGTGCATCTGCCGCTGTCACAGCAACATGCAACAGTGCAATTGCAATCGCCATATGCAACATTGCCGCGCGGAAATCAAAGACATGTGCAGCTACAGCAGCAACAGCAGCAACAGCAGCCACAGCAGTCACAGCAACAATTGCAGACGGGCGTCATCAATACAATTTCCGGTAGTATTCCGGCAACAGGATTTTCAACACATGCAGATAGTTTTAGCGATTTACAATTAAACAATTTACGTAACAACAACAACAACAACAACAACACCAACAGCAACATAAACATAAATAACAACAGCAACAACATCTACAACAGCAACAACAACACCAACACTAGCAACAGCAACAACAACAACAACACCAACACTAGCAGCAACAATAACGAAAGAAATCAAAGGCAACGACAAGTATCAATTCGTGATGCCAACGAACTAGAACAGTGCCGGGCAACAACAACAATCACGAGTACAAGTGGCTCGGCATTGTTAACATCAACAGCAGACTCAACAGTCTCTACAATTTCAGCATCGTCAACAACAACTGTTGCAACACGTGCACCCACCAATGGCCTCATCAGCATGGCAAGCCTCAACCATGGCTATGTTTGGCTTTTAACACCTGTTGCGGCCAGGTAAATAAAAATTCTTTTCATATTCATTCTTATCAAATTCTATTTAAAAAAAAAAAAAAATTTATCGAAAAAAAAAAAAACAAATTTCAAATCATTTTCATAGAAAATATAAAGATAAGTAAAAGCAGCAGTGAAGGCAGCTGCACATCGTCGAACAACTTTTGTCCGCTTCAGAAGCGTGTCCGTTCAGTAGAGTTAAAATTGTTGTATTTATCCAACAGAGGAGCGAACATCTGCCTGATGTTATCGATATCCGTTAAATAAGTTTTCACCATCATATGAAAATAATAAATACAATTTCGAGTATAGTCAAATTTTCAAGTTGAAAACTAGTTTCAAAAAATATTGTACTTAAAAACTCGAAAATTATATTATAAAATCAAATTAAAATAAAACTCTAAAATTAAATTATAATTTTTTGCTTAGAAATAAAAATGTTTATAAATTTCTTTTATTAAAAATTATTAAAAACCAAAGTATTTTTTTTTTGGCCAAATTGTTTTTTTTTTTTTCACTTGCAGTCGTAGATTGTTTCTATGTCAGCTATATGATATAGTTGTGCGATCCGGACAGTTTGGATTTAAATACAGCTGATAGAGATAGGGAGTATATATACTAAGTTTCATTAAGATAGCTATAAAACTGAAAGAATATTTTGGATTCAAAGAGAAGGACAGCCGCACATTTGCATACATCGCGTGTATAAAAATAGAAAAATAGAAAAATAACTGTAAATTAAAGGGTTATGGAACTCTCAAATACACAATATCCAAAAAAAAAAACAATTCAAGCATCAAATTCAAAGATATTCATATTTAAATTTGAATATTTGAATATTTATGATAATATTTATATATATAAAAATTATTTTACATTAAATTTTAACGACAATTATTTTATTTGCTTTTTCTGGTAATTTTCTTTTTTTTTTTTTTGTAGTGTACATCGTTCATTTACGATTGTCGCACAGACACGCAGAAAAAAAAAAAAAAAACCGGTCGCAATCAAAATTTTTGCTTTCCTAAGATTTCCGTTTGAATAATTCAAAATTTGTCGTAATGACAAATTACCCAACGTTCTGACTGCATGTGTTTTCATTAATTTTGACGCTGTCGCTATGCTCACCACACATACACACACACACATACTCGCACACGCGCATACATATGAAATTTTGTTGGCTTTCATAAATTTGAATAGGCAGCAAAGCATCAAGCAGCAAGCAGCATACACAGCATTTGCTTAGCGCCAGACTTAGACTCAATCAATTTGCACCCTTGTATTTATTACTGTATGTATGCACGCGTGTGTGTCTGTGTGTATGTATAAGTATATATATATATATTCGCCTATAGAATGATTTTATATTCAACAAAAATTTGTTGCAATGCCAACAAAAAAAAAATACTTCTCAAATTTCATTTTCGTTTAATCTTTTTTTTATTTATATTTTTTTTTGTTTATAATCCATTTATTTAATTTCGTTTTGTTTTTTTTTTTTTTTTTTTTTT
>JBAMBR010007135.1:0-44256 GCA_037044475.1 Zaprionus obscuricornis
CTTATCCTTGTAGTTTTTGACTCATTACGTATTGCTTGCTAAATTTATAGCATGAGAATTTTTTATTTTCTTTATTTTCTTTAAAAATTTTCTGTGCTAATTATAGCGCCGAAACTGACAATATAACTGTATCTTGCTTTAATTCGTAAATTTTCTAACATTTTTTTGCACTCTTATTAAAGAGCATAAAGTGCAAAAATTAGTTAAAGAAATGAAAGTTATCTTCAAAGTATATTTAAAGCTGCGTTGTATTTGGGAAATTTGTAGTAACTTTAAATGTAGTATTACATTTTTTTGAAATCTATTTACTTTATAGTAGCCATACATTGCTCCGCTTTAAAAGTAAATTTCTTACTATTTTACTACTATTCTACTACTATTTTCACTGTGATTTTTATGGACTACTTTTTTTTTTGCTATTAAAGTGAATTTAAATTTAATATTTTAAAATTTCTTTAATATTCGACTTTTATTTTATTACTATTTATAATTATTTTTTTTTATTTATTTTTATTTTTTTAAGATTTAACCAAAAATCAAGTGAAATTTTCTATGTTATCACAATTTAACTACCATTTTTATTTATCAATAATTACATTATATATATTACTTATTATTATTAAATCATCCAAAAATTTTAATACCATTCAATAGGTAGTACCAAAAAAAAAAAGTAATAATAGTCGCAATTTTCTTAATTTATTTACTTTATTTTCATTTAAAGTTATTAAAAATTCAAACTTTCAATTATATTTTACTAATAATCTCGTAGTATCTCTATAATCTATTGCTATTCTACTATTATTTTTCTAACATTCTAATATTATTATACAAATATTATAATAGTTTTCTACTACTACTATTTCATTACTATTCCACCATCATTTTACTACTCTATTTTACTACTCTTTAGCTACTAATAAAATCCTTTTAACTATGTTTCTATCTACAAATATTGAAAGTAAAGTCAAGTTGAAGTAAAAAATCCGCCATTTTATTACTATTCTACAACTATTCTGCTACTATTCTACTACTATTATATTACTATTTTACTACTATTCTACTACTATTCTATTACTCTTCTGCTACTATTCTACTACTATTCTATTACTATTCTACTACTATTCTACTACTATTCTATTACTATTCTATTACTATTCTACTACTATTCTATTACTATTCTACTACTATTCTACTATTATTCTACTACTATTCTGCTACTATTCTACTACTATTCTAATACTATTTTACTATCATTTTAGTACTATTCTACTACTATTTAACCAGTATTTTATTACTATTCTTTACTAATCTGCTACTATTCTGCTACTATTTTTGTACTATTCTACTACTATACTGCTACTATTCTACTATTATTTTATTACTATTCTACTACTATTCTATTACTATTCTACTACTATTCTACTACTAATTTACTACTATTCTACTACTATTATATTACTATTTTACTACTATTCTACTACTATTCTATTACTATTCTACTACTATTCTACTATTATTCTACTACTCTTCTGCTACTATTCTACTACTATTCTAATACTATTTTACTATCATTTTAGTACTATTCTACTACTATTTAACCAGTATTTTATTACTATGCTTTACTAATCTACTACTATTCTGCTACTATTTTAGTACTATTCTACTAAAATTTTACTACCATTCTACTAATATTCTAACATTAATTTACTACCATACTACTACTATTTCGCTACTATTTTACTACTATTTGACTACTATTATACCACTAGTTTATTACAATTCTACTAATATTCTACTACTATTCAACTACTATTATAATACTTCTCTACTACTATTTTACTAATCTTTAATTAAAATTTATATTAAAATTTTAATAGAAATTTACAAAACTTCAAAATTATAATTAAAGTCAAGTTTAAGTGAAAATTTTTGTGAATTAATGAATACTTGACAAAACTGAACTTAAGAATTGAATAGAATTTTAATGATTGTTTTTCAAGTATTTTACAAGATGTTGCAAAGTGTGTTTTGTGTGTGTTGCCAATTAGTTTTGTAGCTTGTGTTGCGCTGCTCTCAGTGCAGCATGCTTAAGTCCATTTGGAAGAGGACACAATGTAAGATTACATAGGCAAGGATACATACCTTTATATATAGTATAAATGTATATATAGTAGGTATATCTGGGGAATAGATATATAAAGATATTCGTATATGTTAATGCTGCTTTCAGAGGGACATATAATTTCTTTTTTTTTAAGACTTTTCTCAGACTTACAACATGCTGTGCTGCCACACGTTATATATAAAGCTTATATACCAAAGTTTATATATAGAAACAAGCAACAACACCAACAAAATATAAGATATAAAAATAACAAAAACAAAACAAAAAAGAAAAAAGAAAATGAAAGCAAATCAGACGAAGATGAGACTCAAGAAGAAGAAGAAGAAGAAGCAACAGCTACAAAAAACAGTAAATGTGCTTCGTGCTTTGTGCACTCTGTGATCGGTTGCCAGTCGTCGGCATCGATGGGTTCACAGAGAACAGAGAAAGAGATAGAGTGAGAGAGGGAGAGAGGAAGAGAGGCATGCGGGAGGGTCGCAGTCGGGTGCCTTTGTCACCAAGAGCGGTGCTCAAATACTATTGGTGCAGGAGACAGGAAAAATCGCCCCCATGTTAAAGTGTCGTTTCGTGTGACACCAATGGCACACACATACACATACACACACACACACACACACACACACAACTCATATACACATACATACGCATACAACTATATAAATTTGTGGCGCAATCGCATAGCCAGTAAAGCAAAGTCGTCGTCGTAGCCGTCGCTAGCGAGAGGTGTGCTCACACACACACACACACAGTCACAGTCACATACACATACAAACGTACGGGCAGGCCATTCATTGGTGTTTACTAAAAAGAGACGGACACACACTCTCAGGCTCTCAGTCGCAGTCGCTGCTACCATCGTCGCCCGTTATAGTTGTCGTTGTCGTCGTCGTTGCCGCAGTCGCCGTCGCCTCAGCGCACAGTGGACAAGACATCAAATGACAAAAATTTTTAAAAAGAACGAGCAAAAAAAAAACGAGAAAAAAAAAAAACGGCAACGTGTGACGACGACAATAACGACGAGCAGGCGAAGGCGACAACAACAACAGCAACACTGAGCAGCAGCAGCAACAGCAGCAGCAGAAGTAACAGCAGCAACAGCAACAACAGTAACTGCCATGGCCCATAATGAGACGAAGACAAAACGATGGCAATTTCAAGTAAGCTACAGCCAGCAAAGCATAACACATACAAAGCATACAGCACACAGCATACAGCACATTGCATACGCTTCAAGCAGCGCTGCCCACTTATGCTGCCAACGTCGCTGCTAGCAGCTGCAAAGAGCAACAGAGCGACATAAGCAGCGACACAACACAGCGACGAATTGGCCAGGCCATTGCCATTTCATTCGAACAAATGATGGGGCCAACTCGTTTTAGCTCTGTCACACGCGGACTGGCTAATGGGACGACACTCTCATATATACACATACACACACACACACACAAATATATATATATACATTTACTGAGCCCCCATGAGAGAGAGAGAGCGTACTGGCGCTCTTTTGGTTGGCGAGCAAATGACACTGTGTGACGCTGTGGCCGATTGCCAGAGAGCAAAAGCAAGCAGCAGCAAATAACAATAACAACAACAACAGCATAGTATGGGAGAGCAGCAGAGTGAGCATATCAAAAGGTGCGTGAGCATGCAGGTGTATATGTATATGTGTGTGTGTATAGTGTTTGTATGCTTGCTCACTCGCTCGCTCACTTTGCGTTCACTTGCTTGCTCGCTCGCTCGGTCAGCAAGCAAGTAAACACACAAATACGTCGCATGTCAACCACTCGTCGTCCACTCAGACGACAATGTGCAAGCAGGTCGGCAATAGCCCAAAATGTCGTTCGGATTTGCTCTCACAAGCCATTTGACTGTGGTCGTGCTCGATGTCGTTGTCGTTGTCCCACGAATTATTTTTTTCCCTATACACACACACACAATGAAATGCGTTGACCATGCGTATGCGTATGCGTGTGTATGCGGGTGTCCGCCGGTATATGCCTTTGTATATGTTTAATATTGCCAACGCCCCCGCTAAATATTTAAGCAAAAAAAAATACGATTGCGGTCGTTTTCGTCTGCTCTTAAGAGACTTTAAATTGTATCCCTTTTATTTCTTATTTTTTTTTTATTTTTTTTTTATTTTTTTTTTTTGTGTACGACGCACTAGTCGACTTTAAGTTTGTTGTCCAGCTACCGTTAGTCGTTAGTCGACTTATTGAAAATGCAATCAATATAAAACACACACACAACACACACACTTGCATACATCTTCAAAACATAAGTAAGCAGCAAAACGCTTTAAGCAAAACTAAAGAGAAACATTTTTCTCTTCAATTTGCACTGCTTTACCGACAGCTCAGTATTAAATGTAATGTGTGCAAGCGAGAGCTCTAGAGTTGCCCAGTTACTCTGTCGCAGTTGCTTGCGTGAGTATAAGTATGTGTGTGTGTGTGTGTATGATGACCCAACGACGACAATGTGACACAGCCTAAACAAGCAGCAAGCAGAAAGCAGCAGCAGCAGCTAAAGGCATAACAAATACACCTACAATTACAACTACAACAACAGGCCAATTCCAATAGCGCAAGGCAACAACACAATACACAGCAGACACTCTCTCTCTCTCACTCTCTTTTTCTTTGCCTTGCTCTCATACTCTTGCTCTCACAAACACTCATACACACATAGGCAAACGCAGCGCTCAGTCGCTCGTTGGCTGGCTGAAGCCTGTGCTGCGCTTCAGGTAGACAATTGTGGGGCAGTTACGTTGAACTTGTCCGCTGCTGCGTGTCTGTTGCTGCTTGCTGTTGGTGTCTGCTGCCGCTGCTGCTGCTGTTGCTGTTGCTGTTGTTGCTGCTGATGCGAGTGCTGCCGTCGCTGCTGGTTTTGATATTGCTCTTTGCCGTCGCTTGACGTCGCTGTATGTTGTCGGTCGGTTTGTCGGTCGGTCGGTCGATCGGTCTGTGAGAGCAAAGTGTCACCCACCCCGCAAACGCTGTCTCTCTGTCGCCGTCGCTGTCGCAGTCGCAATCGTTGCGTGTGCGTTTGCTTGTCGTGTCTCTCACTCTCTGTCTCTCTGTGTCTCTTTGCGTATGTGTATGTGTATGTGTATGTGTATGTGTATGTGTGTGTTTGTGTGCACGAGTGTGTTTCGTTTGTTCGTTTCGAGTGTTCGTGTTCGTTTGTGTGTCTATGCTGCTGCTCGGCCGCCTCTGTCTCTGCTGCTGTTGTCGCTGTCGCTGTCGCATTTGTCGTAGCCGTCGTCGTCGTCGCTGTCGCTGTCGTTACATTTTTTCTGCTCGCAGCCGCACGACAATCAGTGTCACCCACGACTTTCGAAGGAGTGGATCTCTTCTGCTTCTACTGCTGCTGCTTCTGCTTCTGTCGCAGTTACAGTCACAGTCACAGTCACTTCAGTCACTGTCACCTCAGTCACCGTCACCGTCACCTCAGTCACCGTCGACTGTCGGCCGACAACAATAACAGTTAGTGCTACAATTTTCGTCACTGCGCGTTTTACTTTGTCTCTTGGTGTGCGTGAGACTTGAACGTGTTCGTTTTGCCGTCGCCGTTGCTCTCGCGTTTCGGTTTTTAAAAACTTTATGTAAAAAAAAAAACAAAATAAATTAAAAACATTTTTGTTTCATAAAAAAAAAATAAAATACAAAAAAAAGGGCAAAGAAAAACAGCAACAAAAAAATATGTGCAAAATATTGAAATTTTTTTGGTGACAAAACAAAAACAAAAAAGTTAAAAACAGAAAGAAAGAAAAAAAAAACAAGAAAGAAAAACACAAAATTCTTTTTGTGAAACAAGCAGAACGAGAAAAATGTAAGTAAAAAAAAATAAAATAATTTTTGAAAATTTATTTTGTGATTTGTTTTTTTTTATTTCTTTGTTTGCCGACGGCAAAACGCACAACGATTTTTTGTTTTCGCCCAGAAAATTTAAGAATGCGAAAAAAAAAGAATTTTGTAATTAAGATTTTTGTCAGTTTCTTTTTTTTTTATTATATTTATTTATTTTTTTTTTTTTAGTTATTTTTAATTTGTTGTTTAAGATACAAATTGAGATAGAAAGAGGAGTGAAAAAGATGGAGAGAGAGAGAGAAAGAGAAAGAGAGAGATAGTGAGTGAAGTTTAACATGATCAGTTTAAAAGTTTTTGGTGTTTCATTTGTTGTTGTTGGTGCTGTTGTTCTTGTTGCTTGTCTTATTATAATGTCTGTACTAACAACAACAACAACAACAACAATAACAAGAAGAACAATAAACAAACAAACAAAAAAAGTTTCTTGTCGTCTCTTGGAATTTCGAACTTTCAACATTTGCCGATAATAAAAGATGTGTGTGTATGTGTGTGTGTGTGCGAGCGAGATAGAAAAATTAACAACATTCTCAACGCTCTTCTTGGCCATCAAAAATTTTGTGATTGGTTTTTTTTTTCTTCTCTTCTTCTTCTGCTACTTCTTGTTCTTCTACTAATCGTTGTTTGTCTTGAAAGCCTTTGACAAAAATAATAACCACATACAACACATACACACACATACACACACGCATACATAGACACAGTTGTACAGCTGCAGTTAGTCGCTTGCATTAATCATTAAATTTGTTGCTTTAGTTTTAGTATCGTTTCTAATGACTTGCTCCATAAAATTCTCAGCAGAACTTTCGATTAATTGCACCTAAAAAAAAAAAGTTGATGTTGCAATACATTCACACACATGCAGAGACATGCACAGACATGCTCATTATTTTTACAGTATAAATTAAAAATTTTAACAATTTTTTTTTTTTTTTTTTTTTTTAAATTCTTACAAAAAATGTCAGCAAAATATTTTCTAAATTTTTCAATATTATAATTAAAAATTTAAAGAAATATTTTGCCTTAAATTTAAATATTTATTTAACTAAAATATAAAAAAAATATATAAATAATTTAAAGCATTTTTTCAACATTTTTCAATATTTTCCAAGAATTATTAAAAATGTTCATAGAAATTTTTGAATATTTTTTTCAAACAATAAATTTGTCTAGAAAAAAATGCCATGAAACTGTCATGGAAAATTTTCTAGAATTTTTGACAAAATTTTGCGCATAAATTTATACAAAAAAAATGTATAAATATTTTTTTTTTTTTTTTTATATTTCTTAAAAATCCGTTGAAATATTTCTTTTTTTTTTATAGTTCAACTAACATTTTGCTGTTAAAGTCATGTGCTTAAATTATAATAACACTTACAACTGAATAGTAGTTGAAAATGACATGAATTTCGCTCTGATAAATGCAGCACAGTGGTCAAGAAACAAGCATCAGCAGCAGCAACAGCAGCAGCAGCAGCAGCATAAAAACTTTAGAAAAAAAAAAATAAAAATAAAATTGTACAACTAACTAAACAAATTACAAGTTTAGTGCGAGTTACTAACTTTAGTCTTTATCTCTTTCTCGCGCTCTTTCTCTCTGTCTCTCTCTCACACTCGCATTGTGTCTTGTATTAAGATTGATTTCAGTTGATAGTCAAAGCAAAGAGCGATGGAGTTTGTGGGAAAAGGGGGGGGGGAAGAAGAAGGAGCGTGCTGTGGGTTAAGTCAAGCAAAGTCGACGAAACATGCCAAAAAAGATAATGATGATCATGTTGCTGATGATGATGGCGACAACAGCAGCAGCAGCGGCAGCGTTGACTATGTCTAAGATATTTTTTTTTTTTTGTTGCCTCTAAGCGTCGCGTTAACAATTGTCCCCATCATGTGGTCAGCAACAGCTGCACCCCTTTAACTGCCACGCCCCCCCCCCCCCCTGCGCAGCTTAAGTCTTTCATCAGCTTTTAGAGCGCCTTTTGGCCATCAATTCGAGCGTCGCCGACATCGTCGCCGCCGTCTTCGTCACTCGCCGCGGTCGTCATTCACAATTACCACAGTAGCAAGCGGTGAACGCTTCAAAACAACAATAATAATAAAAAAAAAAAAGTCACTTGGAGCTAGCTGCCGATCACCGCATGTTGTCTCCATCTTCATCTCCACAACGTTGTCTTTGCGGTTTTAATGGAGGGGCCCGAAAAAAGCTGTAAAAGATTTTTTTCTTCTCTCTCTTTTTTTTTTTTTGGTCAAGCAAATGAGCTGCAAAAGCTACAAAGGCGGCAGGCGGACAGCAATAACTGTACAGTGATTGAGGGAGGGGTGGCAGAGGCAGAGGCAGAGGTAGAGGTAGAGGTAGAGGGGGAAAACAGTCAAATTCAGTTCAACGCTGCGAGAGATAAATGTGACATGTAAGCTACAAGTTGTTATTCCCCCGCCTCCCTCCTTCATTCTCTTTCACACTCAGCACATAGCGTCAATCATCTGCCTCTCTCTCTCTCTGTCTCTCTCTCTCTCTCTTACTCACTGCATGACTATTCTTAGACACAGTGGCATTAAAATTGACAATTTTCTATAAAAAAAAAAATAAAAAAAAATTTGCTAAAAATATTTTTAAAAAATTATTTAAAAAAAAACTCAAAAATTAATTTGAGAAAAATTTCATATGCTAAATCTTGCACTTTGCACCACTGTGCGACAGCAGGAAAAATAAAAAAAATTTAATTGCGCAGCAGAAAAAAATTTTTTTTTTCGAATCGCAAAAAATTCGAATGGAAGTCTGCTGTCATTTTTGCCATAGGGCACCCCCCCCTGGCGGGGCATGGGGAGGGGGTTGCCGACTAGTTAGGCGGCAGGCAGTAGGCGGGGCAGTTAAACGTCCATCGATGATAACAAACAACACAAAAGTCGCAAAAGTCATTGAAAAAAAAAAAAAAGTTGCGCAACTTTTTTTTTTTGCAGCTCTGTCACACAGCAAATGTCGCTCAATGCATGCTGCCTTTCCCCCCTTCCCTTATTCACTCCCTTGCCGCACTATATTCCCCAACATCATCTATCAAGAACTGCCGCTTGTCACTTGTTCTTGTTCTTCCTTTTTCCCCCCTTAGCGTTTGCCCTTTGCGTTTCCCCTTCATTAGATTCTGATTAGGATTTTGTTTTCCCCGCTGTCTATTACTTGCCTTGACCTCATCTCTCTCTTTCTCTTTCTCTCTCTCTCTCTCTCTGTCCACATTTTTATATTTCACATCTCATTCCTTTTCTCGCACTCTATCGCTGGCCTTTTGCTGCCTGATTGACCGAGTGACTCGCTGAGCTTTTTGATTGACATTCTCTGCACTTTGGAATCTCGATTTGCCAGTTCCCAAGTTTCCAAGTTCCCAAGTTTCCGAGCACCCGACTTCACACTTCTCTCAGCTCTCAGTTCTCAATTCTTTCAAGTTGACATCAGCGCAGCGTGATGCGACTTGTTTTTGAGGACCAATTGAGGACAAAGCAGCGTGCTACACACACACACACACACACACACACACACACACAGAGAGATTGTGTGTTCATTTTCCGACGGCAGAGACAACAAGTCGACCGATTGTTTAGCCACAGCATTTGTATCTTACAGATACTTTTTTTTCGCAATTTATATAAATATTTTTCTTTTTGTAGTTTATAGATACTTTTGTATTTTTGAGTTTACAGTTTTCCAATAAAAAGATACTTTTGTATCTTTGAGATACATTTATATCTTATAGATACTTTTGTATATTATAGTTATTTTTGTGAATTATTAAAGAATTTGTGTCTAATAGATACTTTTGTATCTTATAGATACTTTTGTATCTTGTAGATACTTTTGTATCTTGCAGATACTTAGGTACTTTACACTTACTTTTGTATATTATAGATACATTTGTATCTTATAGATACTTTGGCGTCTTATAGATACTTGTAATAGCTACAGATACTTTTGTATCTCATATATATTTGTATTTCCCAGTGATACTTTTATAATTTATAGACACATCATTTGTATTTTTTATATTTTTTTTGTTGTTGTTGTTCATTTAGAAAAAGATACGTTTTGTATCTGACAGATACATTTATAACTGACAGATGCATTTATAGCTGACAGATACATTTATATAGTACATGTTCTACATGCTTGTGTAGCTCAAAGCAAGATGTTTACTTATATATCTATGTATCTCAAAGATACTTTTTCTTCTTCTTCTTGCATTTCAACTAATCGAAATTTTCACATTTTTCTCTCCCTTTTTTTCTTTTGCAGTTTTTCTAATTAAAATAAAAAAAAAATATATATAAATAAAAAAAAAAATGGAGCACATTATGAATCCTTTTATGTCATCCGCATATTTGCTGGGACATGCACATCCGCATACGCATACGCATCCGCATTCGCATTCGCATTCGCATACGCATCCGCACATTGCTACAAAATCGCCAGCCAGTTCACCAGGCACAGTGGGCAACAGTGCAAATAGTAGCAGCAGCAGCAGCTCAACATCAAATTCAAGTACAAAACCAAAACGTTGGGGATCACCACCAATTAATTTAGCCGGACAATTTATAAATCCGGCAACGGGAAAGAAACGTGTACAATGCTCTATATGCTTTAAGACGTTCTGCGATAAGGGCGCCCTCAAGATACATTTCTCTGCGGTGCATTTACGTGAGATGCATAAATGTACGGTTGATGGTTGTAATATGGTTTTCAGTTCGCGACGTTCACGTAATCGTCATAGTGCAAATCCAAATCCAAAATTACATTCACCGCATATACGGCGTAAAATATCACCACATGATGGACGTACAGCACAACAGTTTCCTGTATTTCCTGCTGCTGCAGCGGCTGCAGCTGCAGCATTTCCTGGATTATTGCCACCACCACCGCCACCAGCAGGAGGAGGAGGAGGAGCAACGGGACAAACAGCAGGGACACTTCATCCTGGACATCATCATCATCATCATTTACATCATGGACATCCTGGGCATCCTGGTCATCCTGGACATCCTGGACATCATCATCATCATGCACATCATGCTGCAGCTGCTGCTGCTGCCGCCGCTGTTGGTTATAATCCAGCGGCAGCAGCGGCACATGTTATGTTTGGCGGACAATCGGGTCTACATAATCTTGGCCTGCTAACAGCTGGACGTGCACAACAGCATGAACGACTCTTTGCCACAGATGCTGATATTGATGCTGATGCTGATGCTGATATTGATGCTGATGTTGATCGTGATGATGATGATGATGGCGTCTATGTCTATGTGGATATGCATGCGAATAGCTCAAGTCCGACTAGTCAGGATTGTCATAGTGATGCTGAAATTGATGCAGATATTGATGCTGAAATTGATGCTGATGCTGATGCTGATGCTGATGCTGAATTACATTGCAGCCTGAGCTTGGCCAGCAGTCAGCAGAGTCACATTACAAGTTGTGATGATGATGATGAGGAACGTGGCGTTGAGCAACCATTGGATTTCAGTTTGCATAAGCGACGTGAAAGCAATGAAATGAAACGTGAAACTGATATAACAGCAGCAACAGCAACAGCAACACAAGCAACCCATGCAACAGCAACAATTGTCACTGCAACAGCAGCAATGGAAACACATGAACGTCGCATTAAACGTTCCCCAAGTCCTTGCGGCGGCAGCGGCTTCTCCATGGAACGTTTGCTGGGCAAACGTCGACGTCACGATAGCAATGCCTCAAGTTCACAAGAATCATCAAGTGCAACAGGAACACCAACAGTAACAACAACATCAGCAGCAACATCAACAACAGCAGCAGCAACATCTGGAACAGCAGCTATTAAAATGGAATTGGATCTCGATAGCATCGATAGCGTTGATGCTGCATTACCAGCGCATGATTTGTCAGCAACATCAACATCATCTACATCAGCAATATCACCAGCAATAGCAATAGCAACAGCAACAGCAGCAACATCAACAGCAGCTGCTATGCCAACACCAACAGCCGCTGCTGCTGCCGCTGCTGCTGCTGCTGCAGCGGCTGCGGCTGCTGCAATGAGTCCGCATCAACATTTGGCACATTCACCGCCATCAGCAGCAGCTGCATTACTCTTTGGCATGGATCTTGAGGATCAGCATCATTTTCGTTTATTGCAAACACAAATGTTTGCTGCTGCTGCTGCCGCAGCTGCCTCGCATCAACAACAGCAACAACAACAACAGCAACAACAGCAGCAACAGCAACATCATTCTGCTGCAGCAACAGTTGCACCATGGAATTTACTTTCTGAAGTTTATCGCACAATGTTGCTAAGTAGCAGCAGCAGCAGCAGTAGCAGTAGTAGCAGCAGCAGCATCAGCAGCAATAGCAGCAGCGTCGACAGTTTAAAGGCAACACCGACAGCGCCAACAACAACACAAACACAATCGCAATATATGGGCGATATGCCGCCCACAAATGCCGCCATTTCTGTTTAAAGTGACCACGCCTACAATCCACATAACGCTCATAATTCTAGAAAATTCTATGAAAAAAACAAAACAAAACAAAACAAAAATAATAATTTTAATAATAAGCAGAAATATATATTTTTTTTTTTTTTGTCATTAAAAATGACTGAGAAAGCTGATAAGGAGGAGGAAGAAGAAGATGATGATAAAGATGTTGATGATGATGATGATGATGATGATGATGATGAAGATGATGAATGAATGAATGAACGTATAAACTGATCTTGATATTGATTTGATCTTATTGATTATATAGTTATTGCCGGAACACTAGCTTTTCTACTCGTACTTGTGTTATATATATCAACAACAACAACAATTTTTTTTTTATAGAATTATAAATATATAAATTATAATAATTATACAATTAAAATTATTATATTAAAAACAAAAAACAAAAAAACAAAAATTAAATAAGAGAATAATAATTTTTTTTTTTTTTTTTTTTCTTGGCTTAATTTAAGCTAATGCGACATCTAAGTGTATAGTATTCAAATCCGTTCCTCAGTGCAAGTGCAGACAGTGTAACTATGTAAAGAGTGTAGAGCAGGAAAGAGACAAAGAGAGAGAGAGAGAGAGAGATAGATAGATAGATAGATTATATGTATGTGTGTGTCTGTGTGAGTGTATGTATGTTTGTTTGTCTGTGTGTTTGTGTGTGTGCAAAATATTAAAATAAATATTTCCCTCTCTCTCTCTCTCTCTCTCTTTCTCTCTCTGTCTCTGTCTCGCTCTTTTACTGTTTTGTTTCACTGTGCAACGTACAACGAAGTATTCATATTTAAGAAATGAATAAAATAATTTAAAATAAATATTTAAAAAATACAAAACAAAACAAAAAAAAAAACCTAAAAAAAAAAAAAAATATTAATATTAATAATAAAAATATATTATTATGTAATTTTTAAGTGCAACACAAAACAAAGCAAAAAAAAAAAAAACATACGAAAACAAAAACCTTTTTTTTTCATAGCCAATAAAATATATTTGTATTTGTAACTAACTTTTTAGTCTAAGCTTTAAAAAAAAAAAAAAAAAAAAATACTAAAAAAACAAAAACGATGCAAAAAATATATATATTAAAAACAACAAAAACAACAACATATCTTGTGTGTTTATAACCTCTCCACGTCCCTAACGCATCCCATATAAATTCCCAATAATAATAATTTCCTATCCGTTTTTGTCCACAATAAACTTAGTCTTAAGTTTCACTAAACGAAAATTCTGTGCGTGTCTGTGCATGTTTAGTAGAAATGTTATTTGCTCTTGACAAAACGACAAAGAAATCGAAACGAAAATTTTGCTCCTTAAGAGATTTTAATGTATATTTAATAATGTTTTCTTTTATTTTCAAGAATAAAATGAAACAACAAACAAAAATTTCAAAATGCAAAAAAACATTTCATGTGAATTTTCTTTCTTTCGCTTGGCATTGGGATTTTCTTTTGGGTTTTGGGAGCTTAAAGGATATTCTTGGTTATTGCAAATTGTCTAAAAATTTCAGAGATTTAGTCTTCAATTTGGAAAATTGCCAAAAAAAAAATTTCACGCATTTTTTTTTTTTTGGTACTGGAAATTATTATTTTTTTTTTTCAGATATTTCAGAAATTGTCAAAGGAATTTTATTTTTGAATACTTGAAATCGTCATAGAATTTATAAGATTTCAATTTTTTGAATGTTGGAAAGTGTCATAAATATTTCATTTTCTTTGGATATTGCAATTTTGTAATAGGATTTGATTTTGAATACTGAAAAATATTTTTAAAATTGAAAATCACAGGAAGCTCAGAGACAATTTTTTTTTTATTGGAACTTGTTTAAAGAATTCCAGTAATAAATTTCCAAGTGTTCTTGGTAAATTTAAGGAATTTTTTATTTCTAATTTTTTTTTAATTTTTTCCTATGACTATTCAGTGAAGCTCTTGAAACTTATCTCAAGCATTACGTTTATTTAATTTTTTTGTTTTTGTGAAGTTTATTTTGTTGCAAGTTCCGTTTAACCCTCGAGCTGCTTGTGAATGTGAATTTTCTAATGATCGCAACATTTAATTATAGTTCTCTTTATGACACATTGTGCATTGTGTTTATTTTCTATGAATTGCCTTATGACATGCACTCAAAAATAACTAGTAAGCAAATTGTTAACTTCAACAAGCCGCAAATTTAAATACACTTGCAAAGCGTAAAACGAAAAATTGTTTATGCCGAAACTTAAATTTTTAAACGATCTTTCGTTTAGCTTTTAAACTTTTTTTTAGAGGAAAATTCGGATTTGATTGCAGTAGTTGATCAAAAATATATTATATTAACATTACAAGCTCTGTCATGTCTCATTTTCAAGCATTACAAGCAACAGAGAAAAATTCAAATTTGTATTTAAAATTATAAAAATTTGTAAAGTTTGAATCAAAGCATTTTCCATTTAAAAGATTTTTGTACATTTTTTAGAAAGAAATTAATTTTACGATCCATCATCAATTTGAAATAAAATTAAAAAAAAACTAAATTTAAAATTTTCTATAATTTTAAAATTTCTATAAATTGTAATTTTTTTTTGTGTTTTTACTTTAATTTTTGTATTTTTTATTTTATTTTTATTTATTTAGTTTACATTTTTATTTTTATTTTTATATTTTTATTTTTATATTTTTATTTTTATATTTTTACTTTTATATTTTTATTTTTAGATTTTTTTTCATATTTTATTTTTCTTATTTATATTAATTTTTCTATTTTTATGATTTTTTTTATTTAATTTTTCGATTTAAATTTTTGTTTTCAAACAAATTCTAATTAAAAGTTTCAATAGAAATTTTCTGTGGCATTTAGATTACAGCATAATTTATAGTTGTAGCTGTTGCAACTTAGTTAGTTGCAGTAATTAATAATTTAAATAAATTCTCAATGTTTAATCGCACTAATTAAGTTCATTAAATAACACATTGTTTTTGATATAATCAATGCTGCGCTCAAGGATCGCTTGCATACTTGAGATTCTCCCTCTCTCTCTCTCTCTCTAACAGCTCAATGCCTAGCTAGGCTTGTGGCAAGCACATCATCACTATGAAAAACATCTTCATTATCATCATCATTATTATCATCATTATCATTATCATTATTATCATAATAAGTTATGCGATATGCATTGGCAGCTGAGGCCACTTAAGAACGGATTACAAGCCAAAGAAAGCAAGTGCGAGAGAGAGAGCGGGAAAGAGAGTGCGTGTGGGAGACACTGGGAGCATTGCTCATTAGACAGACAGGCACTCAAAATATTTCAAACATCGCCGAATTCCATATCCAAAAAAAAAAATATATATATATAATCAAGATGTGTAAAAAAAATGCATGAAACTGAAACTGAAACCGAAACCGAAACCGCAAAATTGACATGAGAAGATTATAAAAATGTCAAGTGTGTGTTCACGAGTGTTGAGCAGGAGCAGGAGCAGGAACACCAGCCAGAGCAGCAGCAGGAGCAGGCGCTGTTCTACGTGCCGCTGTTGAAGTTGAGTGTCGTAGCTAAAGTCGGAAACGGAGCTGGAATTGAAGTTGAAGCTGAAGTTGGAGTTGGGAGTCTGGAGCTGGAGTAAAGGATATTTGTTGGTTATGCGGCAATTCGTCTGTCGAGACAGCTAAATGCTTGCCACATTATGAGATGATCCTTGCCACTGTTGTCACTTGAGACACCATATACACACTGAGAGAAAGAAAGAAAGTCAATGGAATATAGACAGAGAGAGAGAGAGACAGAGACAACCACAACAACGACAGCGGCACATGAAATGTGCTGTCTCTCCTATATGTCTGTACATCTCTGGGGATCTATTTACTTTTAAGTTTTTTGAATTGGATGATGTCACAAGCCTGTCGTTGCAAAGCGGCTATATGGCAAAGGGAGGCATCAGACGAGGGGGGTAGACAATATACAGACATAAAGCGAGGCATGTGGCAAGTGGGTGACTTTGGTATTCAAGTGGTTTTTGCCTAGCGCTCATGCGTCGGAAGCAAAACGGAAAAAAAAAGGTTTTTTTTTTTTTTTTTTTGGTGGCTTTGCGTGCAGCGCATACAACTTCTTTTTTTTTATTTTATATTTTCCTTATGAAATATTAGGAGAAAAAAAAATTGTACAAAGCGTTAAAAATTAACATTTCAAATGGGATTGCGATTGGGATTGAAATTTTTGAGCTGTGCGTTCGGGATGTTGGGGGGATGTAAATGCGTTTATTTTTGGAGACAATTGAAAACCACTCGAGGGTTATTGAGATGTGACAGTCAAGTAGTCAGAGACAGAGACAGAGCCAGAGAAAGAGAAAGAGACAGAGAGAGAGAGACAGTGAGAGATAAAGATGTACTGCTGCCTGCCGGCACAAATGTGGCAAGACACCAAAAAAAAAAAAAAAAAAAATGTTGCGCTATGTCAAGTTAACTTGACGTTTGAAATAGGATCGCAAAACAGTTTTGCAATTTTTCGCATATGAATTTCTTTGCTCTTGGCCGGCCACACAACGTCAACTCATTTTGGCAAAACATACATAGATACGGCCAAAATATTATGCGGCTATAAATACTTGCTAAAATATGCATAAATATAAATAGGAAAACTGTAGTATCTGTGTGAGAGAGAAAGAGAGAGAGCGATAGGTAGCAGCTAGAAATAAATTCGGATATGGATTTGGAAGTTGCAAATGAAGCTGACAGTTTGAGCTGAAAAGCGAGAAAGCGTGAAAGAGAGAGAGAGAACTTTACAGTTTAGTTACAGTTACAGTTACAGTTACAATTCAACTCTGCTGTCAGAGCAAACAATGTCCTATATGTCATTGAGTCGACAGTTGACAAGCATGACATGAAATTGCCAAAAAGTACAAAAAAAAAAAAAAAAAAACAGAATTGAAAATTATGAAAAATGAATTTAGAATCAAACGAAAAAATTTACATAAATTTTTACTTAGCAAAAGTTATAAAAGTGTTTGGAAAAGCTCAATAGCATAAACAGGAAGTTTTGGAGTTTAAGCTCCATGGAAGATTTTTTTTTTTTGAGAATATATTTGTTTGGAGTTACGGAAAATCAGAGTATTAATTCTGTGCTCTCTGAAAAAATACTAAGAAAAATGCTACAAATTTATTGGATAAGCGAAAGAGATTTTGTTTTTTGAGAATATATTTGTTTGGAGTTACGGAAAATCAGAGTATTAATTCTGTGCTCTCTGAAAAAATACTAAGAAAAATGCTACAAATTTATTGGATAAGCGAAAGGATTATATAGATTAAAGGATTGTAACAGTATCAACAAAGGATTTTTGTCAACTTAAAATTAAGGATGCATTTGTCAAGTAAATTCTATTTAACAAATGAAATGTACGAATTAATTTTTTTTCATGTGTAAATAATATAAAGCAAAAGTAGAAATAGTAGAATTCCTACTATATATACTACATATACATATGTATATATAGAAAGAAGTATTTCCGTTTGTATATAGATAGTACAAACTTGTAGCCATTGCTTAATTAATGCTTAAGAAACATTAAGAAGAAAAGTTAGTTTTTTGAAATGACCTTCTCGATGGGTAAATTACTATAATAAAGTAATGCAATACTTGTCATTAGGTGGCTAGAGTAGCGTAGATCAATGATAACGTTACTATAATATAAATGACTTTTAATTATAGTGTTTGTCAACACTTGAAGAAATCCGGTTTCACATATACATATAATATTATATCTACGTATAACTCTACAAAGAAAAATTTCAATTTAAACTAAAAAAGAAAAAAAGTAACAAAACGTTAAAAGACAAAGATTTGTCAATTTTTATTATTTTTTTTTTTTTTGGTAGTTCTTTAACCTTGAAGATGTTATAGAGGACACCCTTTTATTTATTTATTTATTTTTTTTGGGGTCACATAAGATTAGCTTCTGTTTTTGAATTGCTGCAGTCGATAATTCTTGTAATCAACATAAAATGCATTCAGATATTTGGGTGATTGTCAGCTGGCCAAAAAAAAAAAAGAAGTAATAGAAGAAGAGACATAAGGCAATACCAAGTAACAATAAGAAGAACAAGTACAGCAGTTAGCAGAAGCCAGAAGCCAGAAAAGAAGACAAGAGGCAGAATAAAAAAAACAGTAGAAAGACATGAGACAACTTCGATTCCAAGTAAGTAAATATACTTAATTTTAATGACATAGAAATTGCTGGTAAAGTGCTCACTGATTGAATCTCGTTAGTTGCTCGTGTCGGAGAGACTAAGAGAATTACCAAGAAGCAGCGGCCTCGGTTCAGTGTCTCCAGTTTCTAGTCTCTAGTATCTAGTCAACAAAAGGCAAAAGCGTCTCTCAGTATGTCTCACTGTCTATATGTCTCTAACTACATCGAACACTACCAAAGTTTCCTCACTGTAACCATCATCATCATCATCATCATCTCCATCTTCATCTCCATCTCTCAAATACAGTCGCAGTACTTGGGCAATTAATTCGACATTTTAATTTACATTTCATGGGAACATGAAGCAGCAGGCACAGGTGAGTGTAACTCTATCTCGCTATATGTTTCTGTCTTTATCTCTCTTTATGTATGTGTTTGTGTGTGTTTCTATGTTTCTATATATTTTTTTTTTTTTTTTTTTTTTGGCCAGAAGTAAACGAACAACTTTTTGGACAAGTTGAACAACAAGACAAAAAAAAAAAAATACATCGACTTCTGCCTCATTTCAAACAATCTGCATACAACCAAAAAATAAAATAAAAAAAAAATACAATTGAACTTTTCAATTTGAACATATTTTTGTATTTTTTATTATTATTCATTTTTTTGTTGTCTATAATAGGTTAGGCATATATCAAGGTCAGTTATGAGTTAATATATTTTAATGTGATTTTTTTTTTTTTTTTTTTTTTTAGAAATTTGAATTCTATTTTGAAATCTTGTCAAGTTTTAATTCGTAGAAATATGAAATATTTTTGTGCATCCTAGCAGGAAGTGTGAGCTATGTTATGTACTTAAGCGTTAATGTATCTTATGATATTTCAATTTATTATTAGTATTAGATAATTTCCTTTATTTAAAATCTAAGCCCAATTCGCGTAGAGTACTTAAACATTTCAGTATATTCCAGGATCTAATGAAAATTGCATTATATTATATGAGCTACACTTAGCTTTATCATAATATGTTTTGTAATGAGGAATCGATATTTTTCTAGCAAATGTTTTTTATGCGAATATTTCAAAATCAATTCGAAGAGATCTGCGATATCTCAGTAGAAAGTACGAGTAGAAATTGTAAATTTTCTCTTGATATTTTTAATATATACATTTTTTTTTATCAAACTTAATTTACAGATTTCTGGGATATTTCAGATTTTTCTAGGAAAAAATATGCAAATTACATTTTGAGCTATACGTAATTTGATCTTTATACAATGTCTTATATGAAATTTATTTTTTTCTAGTTAATTTTATAATTTTACAAGGTGAATTTCTGCGTATCCTGAAAAAAAGTTCTGGCTATATATTACATATAATTTTATATAAGAAATTAATGTTTCTGGCTAGTACTAAATTTTTTTTTTTTTGGAGTTTCATAGAGTCCGGGACATTTCCAAAAAAAATTTATTTTCGAAAGCTAAGCTCAATGCTCCGAGGCAATTTCTTAATAGTCTCCGAGTGATTTTTGGAACATTATTTGTAAAAATAAAATGAGAACATTCTGTAGTTTGCATCTGCTCAATATAGATTTAAGAAGCTATATAAGTCCTTAGCAATACATAGAATTAATTTTATTTAAAATTAAATTCCCAAATTTCTAACAATTTAAATATTGCTTGGCTTTTATGGAAGCTGATTAACAATGGATTTGTAGTATTTAAAGTGAACTGTTTAACACCTGTAAAGCACAAACACACACACACACACACACACAAATACAGACACAACCTGTTGTTAATTTTGGTTTTTTTTTTGTTTTTTTTTGCTGTCTGTTTAAACACAATTGAAAATAAAGTTTTAATCAAATTTTGTGTAAAATCAATATTAAAAATTAAGTGCAGTAATTACTTAAATGCTTATTTGCTTGCCAGCCAAAATAAATATTATGCGAACAATCATTTAAACAAACGCACTGGTGTTGCCTTCCCCTCTCCCTCTCTCTCTCTCTCTCTCACTCTAGCGTTGTATGTCCTTCAGAGTCCTGTTGCCGCTGATGTTGCTGATGTTGTGCTGCGACTCAACTGTTTGGGCTGCGAAATGGCCGTAGGCTTTGTGTGCATATGCATATGAGTGTATGTGTGTGTGTGTGTGTGAGTGAGAGAGATAGTGAGTGTATGTGTGTATGAGAGAGAGAGATACGCATATTCGCATATACATATATATAAATTTTAACTGCCTGCATTGTATAAATATTTACGTAATATACGTAAAATGCGTAACGCCTGTTGTCAACAACATAATCAACAACAAATTGTGCCACAACTGCCACAACGTGCAACAGCCAATGGCAATCGTCTTTGTTGTTGTTGTTGTTGTTGTTGTTGCTGCTGTTGTGGCATCAACATCATCATTATCATCATCATCGTCGTCGTCGTCGTTCTGGTGCAACCAGTCAACCGAACAACACTCTGCAACTGGCAACCAAACATCGACGACAGGTTGTTGCAACTGTCTCTATAGCTAGGTGTTGACTGTGTGTCTGCCTGCCACAGCCTCAATATGCAACGCCAACTCCAACTTCAACTCCAACTGTAGCTCCTGCTTTAACTTCTGCCGCTGTTGTTCCTGGTTTCATCCTTGTTCCCGGCATACGACACATAATACAAACGATTTGCATATTTTTTTTTTTTTACTGCTCCTCACTGTTGTTGTTGCTGCTGTTGTTGTTGTCATTAATTAAATTACATTGCGCAAATTGCAGGCAGCGCGGCATACCGCAGTTGCAAAACCCTTTCTTCTGCCTATTTTGCCTCCCAAACAACAATAGTCGTGCGTAAGGGTAACAATATTAACAGTAGCCATAACATTCTCATACTCTGCATCTTCTACTCACATTTGTCTCACATTCTCTCTGCCATCTCCTCATTCACCATTCACCATTCACCATTCTTCATTACTCCCATATCCCAATTCGCATCCCATTTCCAATCCCAGTTTCAGTTTCCATTGCTTTAGCTACAGCTACAACTTCAGTTTCCTCTTCCTGACTTGTTACATCTATCTTTCTATGTATGGCCACGCATGACTTGTTCTACGGTATGAGAACGTACATACATACAGGTCTAGGCATACAGCTTCGGGGCTGGGGTTAAAAGGCTGCTTGAAAGAAGTGTTATTGGAGGTGGGTTTGGTTCGGACTAAAAGGGACAGTTAGTTAAAAGCAATATATACTTTATGAAATTACTTTATTACAACACATGTTATCATAATTAACCCTTGAGCTTGAGCTTGAGCTTGAACTGTACCTATAATAACAGAAAATATAAGACTTATTTTTAGCAAGCCATAGATTTCATACGCTTAAGTTAAAAGGACTGTTTTTAGGATTCCCATTTGTATAAAATTCAACGGGAATTTTTTTATTCATTATTTAACTTAAATACTTTAAATTTCAATTGCATATTTTAATTATAGAATATAGAAGTATCTATAGGATATAGTGCTCCAATTCATTCAGTTCCGACTTCTTTACAGCTTATGACTGTAGGCAGCATCTATGCTAAATTTTCGGCAAACTTAGCTTTATTCTTCCTATATTAATTCTATGTTCAAGTTGTACAATTTTCTTAAAATTTTTATTATACTATAGTCGAAACAGTGCAAAATAAAGTTTTGCCAAGTTCTTCTCAAGAAGAGTTGATAGTTTTCATATAATATATCGTTAAAATGCTGCTCATTTTGTTTTGTTAATCAGCTCTGTAAGCTCCAGACAGTAATTTTATATGATACATTTTTTTTTTTATTTTAATGTTTCGTCATAGTTAACTTATCGAATAACAATACTAATCCCTTGATGATTCCTGAGAAATGCTTCAAGGAACAAGCCGCCGACAAAAACATTTACTGTGTTGTTGTGACTGAAACTCAATGTGTCTCATATTAGTCTCTCACTCACTCTCTATATCTCTGTCTCTCTTTTATACAGTTTGCCTTTCTCTTTCTCGCATAATTAGCAGTTCCATAAAAGCAGAAACATAACAAAATACCCAAAAATAGTATTGTAATACAATGTTGCTGCTGCTGTTGCTGTTGCTGATGCTGTTTCTCCTTCTGCTTCTGCACTACCGACTGATGTCGACCGACCCAGTCGGGGGTGCTCAATACAGTTGCCACATTTGAGAGTTGTCTGTTTGTGTGCTGTGAGATGTGAGTTGTGATACGATCAGATAAGTGGCTAAAATGCGTAGGTCAATGCACAACATAAACTCTGAGCAAAAGGGTTTCCAAAGTGTGACACAAAATGGTAGCACATAGAGAAAAATAAATGTCATAAAAAATCATTTAAATTAAGATTGGAGAATGGAATTTCTTCATGTGTTAAGCTGCGCGTAGTATGTCAAAATTATAATTAATTAAAGCAGTTAGCAAAGATTACTAGAGTTTCCACTGGAAGATCTTTCTTTTGATGGTAGTGTTACTATAGGGAATAGCAGGAGATGATTAAAAATAGCTAAAGAAGCTAAAGGCGCAAGCAATGGATTTGTCTGTGATTAAAGTTTGATCTTAAAGAGTAAATGATAAAGTTTAAGCAGGAAGACCTTCTGGTTGGTAGTGTTTCTATAGGAAATCAAAGCAAATATTTAGAAGTAGCTGATGAAATTGAAGAAAGTGTTGAAGAGTCGGATTTGACTAAGATCGTTTAACTTATATATATAATATAAGATCAAAGCGATCATAACGAGATTACGATCAAGTTTCTACAGGCAAGCCTGTTGGTTTGTGTTTCTATTGAACAAGATAAATTCTCTAAAATTGTTTAGCCAATATAGTAAATCAAAGCATTTATAAAATTTTGATAGCAATGATAATACGAACAGGAAAACCTTTTGGATGATATTATTCCCATGAAGTAACTAAAGATTAATAGAAGAAGCTAAAGCTGAATAGTTGAAACTGAAAACAGCTAAAGAAATTGTTCCGTTTAGTTATAACAACAAATATTCCATAGAGAAAATCCAAGCAATCCAATAACATTTTACGTTCTTAGCTATTGCTTCTACTTCTTTTTCTTCATCTTGTTCTAATGTCAGGTAATTTTAGAATATTTCCATCAAGTTTTGTTATTTCAACTGTGACAGACGTCGATCTAAAATGATGCTAATCATACAAACCGCCGCTGCACACATTTTCCATTTCTCTACAAAGACAGAGAGAAAGAGAGAGAGAGAGAGAGAGATGGAGATAGCAATAGAAAATAGGGAATTAGATAAATAGTAGAAGGAAGCAGAGACAAGGGAGACGACAGAGGCAACCGTGAAAGGGTAAATTGGGCGACATGTTGTGAAAACATGCTACTGAATTTCAGTTTAACAAACATGCGACACAACAAGAATCCAAATTGTATTCTATCTCATTCACACACTAACTATCGCTCTTTGTCTCTGTTTCGCTTTTAGTAAATATGTGTAAGTTGTCAGTTGTGTGTGATCTTCTGTTTAGGGCCCAAGGTCGTGTGTGTCGGCAATGTTGTTTAATCTGTGATATTATACCATAGGGCCATATCCCATATCCCATGTCGCATATCCCGGCCATATCGTTATCGCACTGTGGTATGCTTGTGTTTTCTTTTTTTTTGGGTATATAGCGCGCGGTGCAGTAGTTCGTCGGGGCAACAGCAACAGCAACAGCAGCAGTAGATGAAGCTGGAAAAAAAGGATCACTTTTCAAGGAAAACATCGCCAAGTGCAATTAACACATCGCGTAGAGCACACGAAAAAATAACAACGTGAAGAAGAAGAAGAAGAACAACCCGAAAATGTGTTAGGAGCTGCAAGCACTAACCGAATTTGCTCTGTAAACACTTTGATAATGATAATGTGAATGTTGAATATTGAATGTGACTTGGAATTGCTTCGGTATTGCTTCTCTCTCTCGCGCTGTCTCTTTCTAACATTTTGGATTTTCCCCATTTGACGTGCGGCGCGGTATACTTGAAGGATTTTTTTTTTCTCATCTCATTTGATGTCTTTGCGTTTTCTTTTATTTTCTTTACATCAGCTGTATGTGTTGTATCAATATAAACAGTGACATAGAAGAAGACAGACAGACAGATAGACGAAAAGACATATAGACAGACATGTCTCACTAGATAAGTGCTAATTGGGTTTACCAGTCCTGCAATAGTAAAAGGGCTGCACTTCTACAGTAAACAGGGGAGCTGCCCATACATATATAGGATCTCATATAGGTAATGCATATCCAAAGTCTAAACCATGAGCCAAAAGGCCGATGCCAAAGGCAAACCTTAACTGGAAAATGAACTCATCAAAGTGCTCTGCTTATGGCAAACTGGCCTCTGACTCTGACTCTGACTCTGACTCTGACTGTGGCAACTGGCAATGTGCCACCATGCCACCGTGCTAACATGCCATCATACTGCCACCTGCTTCATCTGTTCAAGTTGTATGACTGTTTGTGTGTGTTTTTTTTTCTGCCCCCCTGCCCCTTTTTGTCGGCCACTTTATGCACTTTACTTGCTGCAGGCCAACAAAATTAGTTTTTTTTTCCAGCTTTTTTTTTCTGCCTGCTTTTTTTTTTTTTGCAATTCAATTTGAAATTGAATGCCATGAATATTGAAGGCAAATCGACGAAATCAACGGGCGAGTTCAACGTTAGCTTCTTGCTTCCTCTTTACGTTTTTTTTTGTTTTTGTTTTTTTTTTCTGCCATTTTTAACAAACATAAAATCAATTACACAAGCTTCATTAAGCTTCCAGTTATGTGTGTGTGTGTATTGCTTGGTCGACAGGCAGGTCGCGATAAGGTCGCATCAGCTCTATACTATACTATATATATATACATATATATCGGAGTTTGTTTGCTCGTTCGTCCAGCAAGCGCCTGCAGCCTGGAGTGGCAAATGCGAGCGGTAAACGGCGCATGATGAAAATTGCCTACAGCTACTGCGGCAACACAAACCGCAAAAAAAAAAACAACAACAACAAGAACAAAAATAAAAGTCCAGCAAAACTCTTTGTCTGTGTGTTTGTGTGTGTGTGTGAAGTACAAGCTGCAACTTCAACATCAACGGCAAGTCCTAACTTTAGTTTCAACTTCCATAACAATTCGATTTCCAATACCAATTTCAACTTCCACTATAAACTTCAACTCCAACTCCAACTTCAACTGCAACTTGAACTTTGACTTTGTCTCAGCTGATTGACCTGACCCTAGAGTCCTTTTTGTCTCGTCTACAACTTTAACTCCAACTCCAGCTTTCTCTCTCGCTCTCTCTCTCACTTCCTGCTCACACACTTTCCGAGAGTCGCGACATATGTCAAAGGGCACTGCGAAAGCTGCGTTAACCGACGCGTTGGTTAAATAATTGCGGTACTCTTCCAATAGGAACACTAAGCCCAACACTATGCGAAACTTCTCCTACCCGTAGACATAACAGAAGATGCCTTAATTTAACTTAAGTGATTGATGCCAGCTACAAAACTTTGATATGTAGCAACTTGAAGTTAGCTGCCACTGATGTTGCTGAGAGAGGGTTGCCACTTAATTTTGGCTGGGGCATTTTCCGCTCTACTCACATTTCACACATTAAAGTCGTTCAAGATTTATTTCCAAAATTTTTCCCCAAAAGCAAAGCTTAAAGTACGCCTTACGTAGTTACCACAATTATGCTTTGCAGTTAAGCCCTCCCCTCCTTCCCACCGTTCAGTAAAATTGAAGTTGTAATATTAAATGATTTCCTCTTGAATTCTATATGCAAATATTTATTTAATATTTATTTATTTGTCATTTAATTCGCATCCCGGCAATTGTAACCAGTTTGCCCAAAGGTTATTCCAGCGTTTTTCCAACAAATTTTCCGAGTCAGCTAACGTGCTGCTATGCGCTTTGGCCACAAATATTTGGACGGGGTGACCGCGTAAACAATGTTTCGTTTTTTTTTTTGCTAGCCAGAAGTTATGTTTTTAGTTTTGTGGTCCCATGGTTGGTGGTACTTCAGTCTATGACCCTATGACAAGGAGAGTGAGAGAAAAAGAGAGGAGGGGATAGCTGTGGGGTTGACTGTATCCGGGTCCAAGTTCGGGTGTTTACCCATTAACTTGCTTTTATTGACAACGAATTCAGTGATGAAATGTAAGCACAACATCAAAGCCAAATACTCTCTCTCACTCTCTTGCTACATCCTCTCTTTCTATCTGCCGCGGTACTCCTTTTTGGACAATCCTCTTGCTCTGTTCTTGGTTCTCCTTAACTGTCCTTGGCTTTTCATTTTGATGCTTTTCTGCTACTGCTACTGCTACTGTTACTGCTACTGCTTCTGATTCTGCTGTTTGTTTGATTTTGGTTTGCTTTTGCTTTGGTTTGTTACTTGTTTTCATTTCGTTTACACAGTGAATCTGACTTCCCCATGCCTCAGCAGCTAAGTCCTGAAACTGCAGGCAACGCATTTTCGTGGGGTGTATTATCCCTTTTGACATGAGCGCATTATAAAAATCAATGAATTAACATTTACATGCAAAAGTATTTGACCACAAAAAAGGAAAAAATGTACAACGGTATAACGATATAACGGTGTAACGGTGTAACTGGCGCGGGACCCCAGTTCAATCTCTATACCCATTTGTATATTTTTGTATGTATGTACCCGGCCATAAATAATTAATTGGGTATATCAGTTGTATATAGATTTTTACAGAGCGGAAGTGCTCCCGTATATCTGCCTATCATCTCTCCTTCTGTCCAATACTCCTCAATCTTAATTTCAAATATAGAAAAAAAAAAAACAAACCGGATATTCTATGGTCGCATTTTATCACTTTGCAATATTTCTTACTAGTTATTTTTGTTGGTCGGACCGACCAGAAGCTGCCCTTGTGCAGCCGCATCCCTTGTATGCATACACTTGATTACGGGTGTCTTTATCCGCCCCTGCCACTGACACGCCCACCTCTCTCTTTTCTGTTCCTTCCCCTTTCACAGTCGCAGTCACAGTCACGGTATACATTGAATATTTGCTTTTTATGTGAATGATTTTTTTTTGTTCCTTTCTTTTGGTTTTCCTCACATTTTTTTTTTTTTTGTCTCTACTTTTCTTTTAAATTTTGAGTGAAATTTCGTACATCAATGATTGTGTGACAGGGACAGAAAGCAAGGGGGTAGAGTATGTGGTAAAACAGAATGCAAGAATCATTTCTATTACAAATTTAATCATCCTAAACAGTTTTTTGTCCTTACCCCAACCATCAATTGATTCATTTCACTGCCTTTCAATTGGCTTTTAACCGATTAGCTGAACAGTTATGTTACTCCTCTCCCATTGCCACTCTTATCTATTTTTCTCTCTCTCTCTCTTCGTATGGTACATTAACCCTTTTTACGTGATTTCTCTAACCACTTTATATTAGCATAAAATGGCAATATTTGACAACACTCAAAACCTATCGATGAAAAAAATATCCCCAAAAATACAACGAAATAAAAAAAAATGAAATTTATTTGCAAACATTTTCATTCGATTCTCCATATGTCGATGCATGCAACCAGGCGTAACTATTGTACATATATGCAAATTGATTGAATTTATCAATGCTACTAATGCAATACCCTGCAAATACTATTTCCACATCATGAAATTTTGAATATCATTATCATTTCACTCTGATGTTATGTTATGTTGCTGTAAGTTGTAGCATTACAATGTCTCAAGAGTTCGATTAATGAAATTTATTGACTACGAAATTTGTTTTAATAATGAAGATAAAAATTTAATTTCATCGAAAACAGTTTTTGAAAATTGTTAAAAAATCCTTTTAAATTCAGCAAAAAAAAAAAAAAAATAATTTTAAGAAATTTTTTTTTGTTTTTTATTATTTTTTTTTTAGAGTTTTTAAAAATTAAATAATTTAAAAATTCTTATTATGAAAAATATATTTAATCAAAGTTGCATAAATTAAAATTAGTTTGAATTTTTCCTTAAATTGTTTATTTTTTCAAATATTTCAAAAAATTTGTGTTATATTTGTCAGTAAATTATATAAATTAATTTTTACTATATCAAATTTTTTTTTAAATATTTTTCCAAATATTTAAAAAAAAATGTTTTTTAATTTTTTAAATATAAAATATATTTCAATAATTTCTTTAACTTTTTTTTCATAAATTATTCCTAAAATTCTTATTATATTGTCTAGTTTTTAATGCTCCCTTAACTATCTGAAAATAGTTTTTTTTTCATAAAGGTTTTCATATACAAATGCATATACCCCATTTTATAAAACTACACTTATAGGGTATTCATACTTTAGCTGAGCTTTTAGCCAATTGTTTAGATAGATTCGAATGTGAATTGACCATTAAAGCTGAGTAGAGTCGCAGCTTGTATGACACTTGGGACCCGCACAATACACTAACAACAACAAGAGAAAAAAAATAAAATAAAATAAAAGAAGAGGCAAAACTAGGAGAAAGGATGAATATGCATTGAAGTTGCGGCGATTGTGACTTGAACTGAAAGATTAGATCGACGCAAAGCGACAATGGAACGTGCTATGTTTGCCGCAATGCTGATAAGAGCATCTTCGCTCTGGATAAACTGTTCAGAGGTTCAGGTACTCGGGACTCTGGACACTGAACACTGAACACTGAACACTGAACACTGAACACTGAACACTGGTAGACAGTGTGTAGTAAAGAATTGTGTAAGACGCTGTGTGTGAACGCTCCTCTGTGGACGCTCTGTCTGGTCTTGGTGCTGCTGTCAAAGACAAAGTGTCTGGCATAATGCTCATGGGCACTTTGAAAGCTGAAACGAGTCGATGGAGTTTTGAAGTTGGAGATGTAGATGGAGTTGCAGTTGCAGTTGCACTTGAAGATGGAGATGCAGTTGGAGTTTTGGAGTCAAGTCGGAGGCAGCAAACAGCAAACAGCAAAGAGCAAACAGCAAGCAGCAGAAGCAGAAGCAGGCAACAGGCAGAAAGGCAGCGTTTCCTGCTTGTAAAGTTGGCCCCTTAATCTGGCTTTCGGCACGTATACGAGAAGCCGACGCGATATGTTGGAGGTTGGTCGCTCAGTCAGTCGATCAGTCGGACGGTCGGACGGTCGTCGATCGCAATGCATTGCCAGTAGTTTTACATACAATGCCATGCAACAGCAACAGCAACAGCTACCGCCTGCCACAGGGCAACAACTGAACAACACAAAGAGAAAGATAGCTAGACAACAAGAAAGTATAAGAGAGACAGAGACAGAGAGAGAGAGAGAGAGAGAGAGAGACACAGAGAGGGAGAGTGTAAGAGTGAGTGAGCATGCTTGATATGAGTTCAGTTGTAGGTTTTTTTTTTTTTTTGTTGCTTGATCGCATGCGATTGTGATCGGCGCGGTAACAAAGCGATAATGCGAAAATCGTGTAATCCATTAGCGTAACTTTTTTGCAAATTTGTGACAATGACAATATTAAGATAACACACACAAACACAAACACACACACATATATATATATACATATACATACAAAGCTCTCAGGATCACAAGCAAAGAATCAGTTCGTAACAGTTTTTCCTTTCTCTTCAACGTTGAACAATTTCGCCTCCGTTTGACCAAATTAATTTGTCGTTAGTCGCCCCTGAAAAAAAAAAAAAAAACGAGAAAATAAATAAATGAAACTTGGTCTCCAAAACGTGTCTGGTGGTCTGCACTTCTCAAAGCTACCAAAGCTTTGACTATAATGCACAGCTACTTCTTTCAGTTCACGCTGCTGACTTCATCACAGTTGATACGCAAAGATGTCAAACTGGAAATTGTATTTATTTTTATTTTTTATTTTTTGTTCAACTTAAGCTTTAACTATATATATATATATAGACTATGGCAAATCTGTTGTTGATCGTATTCTCTTTATTCAGCCCCATATGCCTTCTTATTTTTTTTATTTTTTTTTTTTTTAATTGAAGATGCGTGCGCGCATACTTAAATCGCGCAAACAACACTTTGATCTTAAAAGAAGTGACGTTTAGTGGTAGTTTTTATAGTGATAATGATCTTTTGCATGGGACAGTGATGCCATTTATTATGCAGCCGATTATCAGCTCAAGCAGCATGCTTAACTCTCAGTCAGCAAAACAGCCTCTGTCTTCCATTCACTCTTACCACCATATCTTTCTGTGTATGTCACTGTTCTTCCGGTTTAAAGGACACAACAAACCAGTCAGAAGTTTCATTTATGCTGTTTTCTTTTTTGTTTTTGTCAAGCGTGACAATAAGCACAACAACAAACAACAAAATTATTTTGTTGGCTTTAGTAGAATGCGAAAGTTAATGTGTTTAACTTACATTTTTATACGTTATGAATTTTATATGTTAAAATTGATAAGAACATGTTATATTTCTGTTATAATGCTAGCTAAATGTGAAACTTCATAGCTCTATCAGCGATACTTACACTGATCTAAGCGTTTACAGATCGACAGCTACGTGCAAGGTTTCCTGAATTAAGATGTTGAAGCCTTTGACTGCGTATTATTATACACTTGCCGAGGGTATGTTAGCTTTAGCCGGGCCAGGAAGACCCATAAGAAGCCGCGCCAGATCCCACAATGTATATATATATTCTTGATTAGCATCTGTCCGTTCGCTTGTTGCTACCTAAACTAAACTCTCAGTCTTTTAGCTATCTCAATAAAACTGGACATACATATTCCCTATGTCCACAAGCTGCATAGAAGTAGAAATTAATCGAATCGAAACACTATTTCATATAACTGTTATAGTAAATATCGGAAAAAAATTGAGTTTTTATATGAGAAATTATTTTATTTTATGCCATAGGTATAATCATCTATAATTGAAAGATTTCAGTTTAGTGACGAATTTTACTATCCAAAAAAATATATATTTCTATGTCTATTTATAGAGAGAGAGAGAGAGAGAGAGAGAGAGAGAGAGAGAGAGAGAAGAGAGAGTGTGACTTATCTTAATCGATTTGTAGTTTCAATTATTCATCGAACATTCACATAACGCTTCCGGCTCTTCTTCTTCTTCTTCATCATCCTCCTCTTTCTCTTGATTCAGCTATGCATCAGCTTCCATTTTCAAGTGATCGCGTATGAGGCTAATGCCCTTGTCTTTCTACTCTCGTGCCATTTGGGTACTGCACTACCTCCCGCCCCTCTCTTTCCTCTCCTGCTCTCTCTCACTCTCTCTCTCTCTCTGCTCTTCCCGTCCATTGACTGTTGTTATGATTTGTCACCTTTTAATTTTTAGATGGCAGCAAATGTAAACTATTGTCGCCCGCGATGTAAACACATCGCAAACAAAGAAAACAAATATCAGTCGCTGTCGCTGTCGCAGTCTTCAGTCTCCAGTCTCTACAATCTCTCTACTATAGTCTGCAGTCATCTCTGTCTCTGTCTCTGTTGCTGTCTTCCAATTTTTCAATGCGTCATGTCGCTGTCGTTGTCATCGTTGTCTTCGTCGTCGTTGTCGTTGTCGTCATGTGCAGCTTGAACAAGTGCAACGCCAAGTCGACTGTCGTATCACCTGTCCAAGTTTCATTTTTTTTTTCTTCTCATTTTGTTGTAGGGTATTTTGCTGGCATTTTGCATTTATATCGCAAACAGATTTAGCTCACAATTCCATCAAGCATCTGGAATTTCGATTTTCAATTTGAATTGCTGTATGTCAGGGTGAGGGGAGTAGAAGGAGCAAGCATTGGTAAGCATGCAATGCTGCGGAACTTCGCTCAGCACCGAAAATGTTGCTCACTCTCTCTCTCTCTCTCTCGCTCTCTCTTTCTCTCACAGCACAAGATACAATGCAACCCACATCAAATAACAGTTTATGGCATTAGACCACAGCACACAGTATAGCAACTGCAACAGCAGCAACAGCAGCAGCAACATCAGCAATAGCAGCAACTGCAACAGCAGCAACAGCAATACCGCAGCCAACATGCCACTGCCACACATTTCCTTATGCCTTACGCTGCATGTATAGGCATTTTAGAGACTTGTACATTTCGACTAGCGATCAGTGCGTGTCACGCGTGACAATATTTCAATTTACGATAGTGCAGGGGAATTTTTTAGGAATTTTGATTAGGGAATTAAAGAAATTTTGGTAAGCTGATGAATTAGGATGAAGATGTTTAAGATGAAGATGATGGAAAAGTGGAAGTAGAAAAAGAAGCTGAAGAAATTTTGGATGTAAGATGTTGACGATGATGGTGAAGATGATGCAGACTCAATAGAAGAAATAGAAGTTGAAGCAGAAGAATATTGAGAAGGGACTGAAGGAATTTTAGATAATGATGAGGAAGAGCAGAAGAGGAAGAACGGAATTTTATGAAGAACAGGAAGATGAAGTAGAAAAAGAAAACGATGAAGAAAGTGACAAAGAAAGCCTAGAAAGTAGGCAGGAGAAGTAGAAGAGGTAAAAGTATAAGAAAAAGTGGAAGAGGTAGAGGTAGAGAAGTAGACAAATTAAGAAGAATTTAAAGAAAAGAAGAAATACATCAAGGAGAAGAAATAGAAATAGGAAAACATATAAGATGAATTTAAAGAAAAATGATAATTCGAAGTGAAAGTTAAAGGAAATGGAAAAAGTTATAGACTAAGCAAAAGTAGTAAAAGACGAAGTAGAATTAGTAGAAGAAGAAATACAAGAAAACTTAAAAGGAATTTGCAGCAGAAGTAAAACTAGACGATAAAAATGTCAAAGAAGAAATAGCAAGCAAATGGAATGAAGAAGAACTAGCAGAAAAGAAGAAGCAGCAAAAAAAAATAATTGAAAAATGGGAAGTAGAAAAAAGTAAAGAGAAAGACAATGAAAAAGTAGAAGACAATGTGATAGAAGTAGAAGACATGCTAAAGCAATAAACAATAAAGAAAAAAATCTTAAGCTTTAACTTCAACTACAAAAACGATTTTCATAGCATTTACAAATATTTTACATACATATCGCTAGGACAACTATCGGCATAATGCACGCACATCACTAACATTTAATGCAGTTACGAATTGCGCCTCGCCACCTTCTCAATTCCTGCTGCTGTTGTAGCTGCTGCTTTACGTTACTGTTTGCTTCCATTGCTCATTTCGCCCTTCATCGATTACCGCGTACACACACACACACACACACACACACAGCACACATACACAGAGCACACATACACACATTCAGCATAGTTATACATACAGACATCGTATCGTATTTTTAGCTAGTGTTGATGTCTTCAATTAAAGAACCGCGGATGCTGCCAACAGCAATTAGATTGCGGTACGTTTTCGGCTATTGCGAGTGCTATGTGCGATCTATGTCTGTGTGTGTCTATGTATGTGTGTGTTGCCAACATGATTGAGACTGCGATGTGGCTGAGCAGGCGAGGCGGAGGGAAGGCGAGTGTTCTATAGTTGGGGGAGTTTTTTGTTTAGCTGTTAAAAGTGGGCATGGCTCGACTAATATAAATACTCAAATACTGATTGTGACTGTGACACAGTCGTAGTAGTAGTGAAAGGTGTTGTTGTTGTTGTTGTTGTTGTCGTCATCGTCACCTCTAGAAATTAGTTGTCAAATTGCTTTTGCTGCCATTTGCTGTGTGACAGACGGCTTTTACCCCCAGAATCAGAAGAAGAAGAAGAAGCAGTAGCAGTAGCAGCAGCAGCAGCAACAGCAACAACAGCAACAGCAGAAAATAAATGTGAAAGTCAAAGTGAGAGTGTCGCCACATCATTGTCGCCACATCATTGTCGCCACATCACTTGCTGTTTTCTGTTGTTGTTGTTGTTGTTATTTTAAATCATTACGTTATTTGTTCTTGTTAATAACTAACAAATTTATGATTTGTCTCTCTCAACTTGCTAATGTTTTTTCATTTTTCGATTTTTTTTATTTTTTGTGTTTTATGCATTCCCCTTGCTCTTTTTCCACTGTGGCAGCGACGGCTTCCCCTTGTTTTGCCTGGCGACACCACAGCAAGCGTGTGGCATTGTGTAATGCGGCATAGAGTTGGAGGGGGAACAAGACGTATGCTGCCTGTCCCTCCCGCCCGATACTCTTCACTCCGCCGCCGTTGCTCTTGCTTGTCAATATAATCGATTTAATATGAATTTTTCCATTAGTCGCATTCTCCAATTTTAGACGCGATGCCGCTCCTTCTGTCCCTCCCTATGTCCAATAAAATTTCCCTTTCTACGCATTACTGTGTGTGCTACATGTGCTGCAGTTTTGACTATGAAATATACTCGTGAATCTATAGTTGAATATACGAAAAAAAAAAAATATTCAATGGTTACCCGGGGACCACCAATTGTGGAGTTTCGTTTGCACCACAGCTTAAATAAATAAATACATATACATACATTCACACACATACAGAGAGAGAGAGAGACCTATGCACATGTCTGACTTTTATATAGTACTATATGGTCAATCTGAAATGCGTGCAGTTCACAATTTTATATTTTCAATACAAACACAATTCATTAGTCGGAACAGTTCTCCCCAAGAATCCGAGAAGTTTCATAGCCGGAAAAACAAGAAAAAAAAAAAAATATAGAAAAAAAATCTTCATCGTTAATTCCGACCGCTAAATTTCAACATCCAATTTCGATCGGTTTCCTCTTCCCTTCCCTTTTATTTGGTTTTTTTTTTTTTTTGCACGGTGGTCTCCCGAACTTATCCCATTGCAATTTGTTGCCGAGCACACTTGCTATCCGGCTATCGCAACTCGAATCTATCCAAAAAAAAAAAACAAAAATATTCTCTGTTCTGTTTTTTTTTTTTTTTGTTGCAATTTGTGTTTCAAGCGAATTAAGTAGTACGGAGCGTGACTCTTCCAGCACATGGGCATCATATTATCCGGGCCTGTCAGTTTCCAGTTTTTAGTCACGAACTTCTCTATATTATCGTATCGAGTACTTATCGTCGCCTTCACCGTCATCGTCACCGTCGTCGCCGTAGTCGTCGTCTTCGTCGTCGTCGCACTTAACTTTGGCATATTACTATTTATAGATTGTTATGGAATCGAATAAAACTATTGTTAGGCAATGTCTCTCAACAGTGCTGCAAGCAAGTTTTCAATTTGATTTCTTTTGATATAAAAAATTGTTTTTTATATTAATATTAATATTTATATTCATTTTTTTTTTATATTTATATATTTATATTTCTTAAATGTAAAAAAAAAATTTTTGAACATTGTTTTGAATATTTTTTTTTTTTTAATTTTTAATAAATAAACTAAATTTTTAATTGTTTTGCAATTTTAAAATTTTTAATAAAAATTTCTATAAATTTTGATATTTAATTCTATTAGCATGAGATTTTCATAAATTTATACAAATAGTTTATTAATTTTTTAACTTTTTTTTTTACAAATTTTGTAAAAAATTTTAAGTAATTTCTTTCCAATTTTTATAATAATTTAAACAAAGTCCTGTAACAATTTTAAAGTTAATTCTTTCTTATTTTTTTTTTAAGATTTTTTTTTTTAAATAAATATAAATATAAAAATTCTGTTCATCAAAAAAATGTTCATCAAAAAATGTGAAAAAATATTTCGTTATTGTAATTAATACGAAAATTGTACAGCAATAGAGCGAAATGTTTCAACCTCCCTCTCGATCCACAAAAAACTCGTATGCCAATTTTCCAGACTGACACAACAGAAGGGGTGCGCTAGAGTGTGAGTGAGAGGGAAGGAAGGAGAAGGCTGTTGCTGCTGATTCTGTTGCTGTTGGATATTAAATATTTGACTGGCGTTTTCAACAAAGTGAAAATTTATTAAACTTCTAAATAGTGTTGACAAAGATGTACGAGAAGTGTGACAGACATGACAAATAGTTTAGCTCAAGCGAAGAGTGAATGCAGGGGAAGGTTAGGTTGGAGGGAGACAGACTGTTGTCGCTTTGACAGGCAGCAATTTAAAGTGATGCCAGGGCGAAGGTGTTGGGAGCTGTTGCTATTGCTGTTGCTGTAGCTGGAGGTGGGCGAAATTGTGTGCTGTGACTGTGACTGTGACTCGTGGCACACTGTGCTTTATTACTGCGTGTCACAAAGTGGCGTGAGAGATTTTTTTTTTTTTTTTTTTCGCTATGCTATTTGGGGAGGCGCCACACACAAAATGAGAAAGACAGAAAAACAGTGACATGCCCCATTATTTTCAGGCTCAATTTGAACATCATTAAATGAGTTAATGCAATTTAAAACTCTTAACATCTGTACTCATATCTCTTGTCCTTCCCCTCCATCCAAACTTTCAAGCATTTAGCGCTGAGGGTTGTTGTCTCTGTGTGTGTGGTCGACCACATATTGTTTTTGCCAATATATCTGTATAGATAACACTCTCAATCTGCCTGTGTGTGTGTGTCCTCTGTATATCCTGCAACTGTAACTGTTAACATATATCTACACCAATCCCACTCTCAGCTTCACTGTTCTGCTTTTTTTCTGCTGCTGTTTCTGTTTTTTTTTTTTGTTTCCACAGTGTGTGTTACATTTTTACAATGGCATTTACATTCGCATTTGTATTTTTTTTTTTATTTATTTTTTTTTTTGCGCTATTGTTCCATGTTTTACACCAGGAACTGCTGTTTAATGTGTTGTTACTGCAACACCCGCTTACCGCTCGCAACCAGCTCATACACATCTCACACTCCCAACCACAATCGTCGCTCACGTCGCCCTGGCAAATCGAGTACCGTACCCGCAAAACGAATTCCGTTTGTCTACCTCGCAAAACATAGAGGGTTGCCCTCTTACTGGGTGGGCGCTGGCATACTAGTACATACACTGCAGAGGGATGGCGGCAACGGACGGAAAGAATTGACTGAAGTCAAGTTTTTGCATCATTCTTCAAAAACGTTTAAGAATCAATTTCAACACAATACACTCGACAAGTATGAATACAACAACAATAACAACAACAACAGCAGCAACAAAAAATTACATGTAGCTCTGGAACCTTAATACTCCTCCCTCGCCCCTCAACATCCCGCGTTACGCCACGTCAAGGGTTTTTTTTTTTCTTCTCTTTGCCTCATGCAAATGCCATTGGATTAATTTGTGAAACTGTTTTTTTTTTTTTGGGAGCTGTGACAGAGTGTCGGTCGGACGCCCTTGTCAGCTATATTTTTGAGCTGATTGGATGCTTTGCGCTTAGGCTTGTGCTTGTGCTTATGGTTGGAGAGCGACCTTGGCGTTATGTTAATACCCAGTATACATAGGACTACGAAGTTGCTAAGACTTTGTGACAACAGGAAATGTTTTTAAAAGGCAGAATTAGGCGTGATAGATCTTATAAAGTATATGTATATAGTCGAGTTGCTTGAACAATATACATCTCTTGGACTTTTAGGATGTCTTTTTGTCTGTTAGATCAAACATTTGGATATCGCACAATATAAGAGGTAAAGTTATCAAATTTTTTTTGCATATTGCTTGTATTAGTAGCAGACATCGTAGGTTTATTTTGCATTTTGACTATGCCACTCAATGCCTACAGAAATCTTACATAGACATTTAAAATAGTAAAGTACCGGGTATATTAGAGTTGTGCATTTATTCGACTATTGCTTTTTCAATTATAATTTTTTACCATCTCAGTTTTAAAGAAATAAAAAATGTTCACATTTTTGGTTAATTTCAATAAGAATTTTTCCGCTGGTGTTGCATATAAAGTTGTTTTACTGTAGCCAGATATGTTTTTAATAGTTAAACAAAGTTAACAGCTTGATTAGCTGCAATTAAACACACACACACACACACACACACACACACAATTATACATACAGTCAGCGACACATATACACGCACACTAAGCAGAGTTTTACAGTCACTTGACAAAGTATTTGTAAGCGTCAAGCGACACGCTTCTTACAGCCGCCACATGAGTATGTTGGCTCTTGCTTGTTTGTTGCTGCGGCGGTTGTTGTTGTTGCTTGTCGGATTGTTGTTGTTGTTGTTGTTGTTGTTGTCGTGTATGCAAATGTTTGACAGTGTCGCTTTATTGTTCCGCTTCGTTCCATATGGTTTAGCACTCTGCCAGTGGCCTGCCTGTTGGCCGCCAAGTGGCAAGAACCACTTGCTGCTGTTTCTGTTACTGTTGCTGCTCTTGCTGTTCTTGCTGTTGTAGCTGTTGTTGCTACTGGGTGACAGGGTAGAGCATAGAGTAGAGCAGCTTAGTTGTGGAAAGTCATGCTGCCATATTGCGTGTTTTGATTGATGGATAAGCGCGGTATTTGTTTTGCAAACACTTGACAGGCGGCTTGATTAAAAAACTTCACTGCTCACATGGGACTCGCTTGCTCGCTCGCTAGCTTGCTTGCTTACAGTACTCTCTGCTTGTGCTGCTACTTGTGCTGCTTCTGCTGCTCGACGACATGTTCGGGCGTGTCCCCCGTTTACCAGTCCCCTGTCTAAGCACGGCCTGCTCAATTACCAGAGGGCGGCAGATACACAATTTACATGACGCTTTACGGCCTGTGTGTCCTGATTTGTTGTCCCTATTTATTTCACGACCTTTGTTGAACATGCAAATTACCATAAATGAAATTGTCGAAAACGCTAACAAACAAAAAAAAAAAAAAAGAAATACAACAACTCTTAGCTTTCTCTCTCTCTCTCTCTCTCTCTCTCTATCATCCATCCATCCATTCGCTTGCTGTTTGTCTGCAATCGTGTCCGCGCACCGCGTAACAATCTTTCATCCTGTCAGATCCTGTCATCACAAAACTTGGAAGCGCAGCAAATGAAAGTCACGCGTTGATTAATCGAAAATTCATAAACATACAACGCGCGATATCTACGATATAAAAAGGAAAATGCCATTAAATGTCTCTATATCTATCCCTCTATCTCTCTCTCTCTCTCTCTCATACACACACACTTTTGTGTATCTTGTTTTAGCTGCTTTTACTTTGCCTCCGTGCGTATACTTATAGCGCACACTGTTTAGCCCATTGCACTGTCACTGCCTCTTCGTCTCCTCCTGCTGTTTCTTGTGTTTATTTTTGGATACTTTTCACTTGCCAATTGAGTCAATTTCCTGCTGGTGGCGTTGACATTTCTTTCGATAGACGATTAATTGTTGCTATCGAAATTGATGACTACATTTTTTATGTATATTTTTATTAACTTTGACATGTTGACAGATTAAAACTCTTTAATTGTGTTTGCGATTTTATCGATAAACGTTAATAAGCTACTTATCGATTGTCGATAACAAGATATAATATTAAATATATTTTATTAGCTCTGACATGATGACGTCTTAAAATGATTTAATGGTTATTGCGCTTTTATCGATAGACGATAATATGCTACTTATCGATAATCGATAACTATTGAGATTGCTCATTACATTTGTATATATATTTTTATTAGCTTAAATATGATGAATGACTAAAACACTTCAAAGCTGGTTTTGCATATATCGATAGACGATAAAATACTTATTGATAATCGATAACTGTATAAAATGTATATAGTCTTATTAGCTTTCCAATAATGATAGTTTATTTTTAACAGTTGCATCGATAAACGATAATTATTCCGATAATATTTGCTCTTTACAAACTACGTAAATTTTTATTATTAACAATTAGTCGAGACAATTTTGCTTCGTGCCTTAGTCACAATGACTCTATGCATGAGAAGACTATCGATTTTTGCAAGTTATTCGATAACTGATTATGATTATTACTCTCTAGAGGCGGAAACATAGAAAAGGTAGACAAATGGCAGCGTTACTACAGTCAAGAATCAATTTGATATCATTTACATTTTTGATAAGTGACTGCAATTTGTTGCTGGCAACATTATTGCCTCATATTGTGGGCAGTTATTATATATATGTATGTATGTGTGTGTGTTGTGTGTGTGTCTTTGTCTATGTCTATGAAGTCGAGTGTAGGCAATTACTATAACTGCATAATGGTCTATTTATCATGAACGGCTGGCTAATCAATATGATAGAAGGAGGTTAAGGAGGTGATGGGGGAAGTTTCAGAAAGAGGTGAGTTTTGGGGCAAAAAGAAAAAAAAAAGGGGTCAGTGGCAAATGTCCCCTGGCACTGTGTGATACTTTGTATTTATTTAGCCTGAATAAAGATGTCATAAAAAACAAATTTCACTTTTATGTTTTGGCACAAGCAAAGAGGCGGAAAAGATTCATGGCCCATTCATGCTGGCCAAAGCGAAGGATGAGGGGTCAAAATACCTAAGCTACCAGCTAAGCAGCGGAGCAGTTAACCATAAGCCATATAACATGCATATAAAGCAAACCTAACACATAAACACACAGACACATATACACACACGCACTCGCACTCGCACTGGCACACACTTGCACGTCCCTGTCGTGGTACCCAACCCTAAGCTTTAGGTCTTTACCTCCAACGAAACAACTCTCGTTCCATGTTGATGATGCTAACACTGATGCGCCCAATTTCAAAAGGAGCGCATCACCCAACGGAGTAACATTAGCATTAGCTGCCTACGGGTTACTATGTACTGCTAACATATCCAAAGGACTTGACTTGACTTGACTACTTGCCCAATGCTCAAAGGGTTAACGTGTGCATACATTTTTCAGCAAGTGAGGGTGTATTCGGGATGCTTGTTATTGTTGTCACCCTTGTAACACACACACACACACACACAGAGTACACATTGCGGTACATCGTTAGGCAACAGCCAACAGGCATAGAAGCTAAGCTAAGAGAGAGAGAGAGAGAGCGCAGCAGGGAGATGACAGTCAGTCCGGAAGCATGGATTATAGCTACTGGGTGGGGACTGGTAATGCTGCTGCAGCCTGGTCAAAGTATAGTCGGAGCACAAGCAGCAAAGGGGTTTAAATGATTTGTCGCCTTTTACGCGAGCGATTACCACATTATAGGATAAAATGTTTCTTATATTGGAAAACACTTTCGTTTATTGCACAAAACGACGTCGCGCTTTGCCATCCCCCCCATACCAAATTGTATTCCCACTTGTGCGTCGCCTTCCCCAACCTCTGCCCCTAAAGGATCAGTATAGCCCAAAAAAAAAAAATAGTATATATAAATGGGGGCAATGCCTTGTACTGGCTGTTGGCTTGGAATTAGGTATTCAGGCGTGTGGCCCATGGCAAAAAGCATTGCGACACATTCAAAAAGCTTTTCCCATCGGGTTCATAAATAATTCCAAAGCAGTTCTTACATAAACAACACACACACACTCACATATATAGAGTGTGTGTGTGTGTGTGTGTTGGGAGTTTGAGTGTGAGTGAGAGTGAGAGAGTTGAAACTGTTGGAAATATGAAATTCAATTTGAGCCTTCGTCCTTTGAGTTTGCCTGCGTTCGCTTAATGAGTTTCTACACAATTTCGTTAACAGACAAATTATTAAAGACAAAAAAAGAAAAAAAAAATTATTATGCAGCTCAAGCAGCTTATTGTTATATGCTACTCACACTTTAACTTTATCTTGTTTCCCCCTTTTTCGCCCTCCCCCACTAGTCTCTTGCCTTGAAGGCAGCAGCACAATATTACTGCCAGTGGCAAATTGTCAAGGTAAAAATAAAAAATAAAAATAAAACGTTGCGCATTTCGTGAGGCGCAAGTTGTATCTGATTTGTCATTTGGCATCAAAAGTCGCATCATATTACACCTGGTTTTTTTTTTTTTTTGTCTATAGACAGACACTGTAATATTTGCTGCTTGCGGGTGCAAGGGGACAACAAATGGGACCACCGTCCAAGTGGAGCTGTTGCATGCAACAGATTAGATCGACGTGCCACTGCCAAAGCAGTGCAACCCAAAAAAGTATCTCAACTATTAAATGCCACTGGTGGTAGCATAACATAGCTTCAGCTTACTCTGCAAGGCAACATTTTTCTACAGCTCCCGCAACTTCAACTTCAACTTTAAAAAAAAATGTATAGTGTATAATCCGCCTATAGCTTCTTAACTTGACTTAATCTGCTACATCCGCTTCTTGTTGCTGTCATTTAAATATTGTGCCCTGCAGCAGCACAAGCTTCTCGTGCATGCGGTTGTTGCGGTTCACCATGTTTGGTTAAATATTAATGAGATCCCAAAAAAAAAAATAAAATAAAAATAAATTTGCATTTGGTAAATTGTGCAAAAATAATTTACAGTGTATGCATTAAGTCGTTATATCCTTTTGCTTGTAAATACTTTCCCATTCATTCCCTTTTTAGCATGATCATCAAACTGGTAGCTGGAACTTTGGTCAAGAGCCAAAGCCTGGAAGCTGTGCCTCAATCATTTGTTTACTTCGCTTTGGCTCCTGGGCTTTATTTTTTGTTCTTCTCAATTTTTTTTTTTTTTTTCGTGTGGTTTTCCGTTCGTGCTACGTCTCGTGTTTCAAAAAAAAAATAAAAAAATTGTGTATCGTTATTGTTGTAGTTGTTGTTATGCCGCTTGTGTAGATCGGCGACAAAACGATATAATATCCATGTATTTAGCGACTAAACAAACTGGATGAACTATGCTGCTATGAGCTAAGTAACTCGATTTCGTATACCAAAATATGTGGGTCGATATTTTTTTTCGTTGTACAGAGCTCGAATTACAATAGATACGATTTATGCAAAAATATTTCAGTTAAATGTTATTTTAGGGGCGATACGGAGAGGAAGGTGAATAAGTGGAAAATTAGCAAAAAAAATTTCCCAGACTTGTAAAGTTTGTAAATCAAGAGTTATCAGAGAGAGAGAAAGAAAAATTGGAGTTGAAGAAAGGAATTTTTTTTTTTTTTGGCGAAAGTGGAATTCCTAATTGATCATTACTGATATATTATAAGTATGCTTGGAAATAATGTTTAGACAATATAGAGGAGAAAATCTAGGAAAAATTTCATGCATATTTTGCTGAGATATTGTTTTGGAGAATTTGAATAATACAAGTATTAAATTAAAATTTCCTAGGAAAAATTAAATTAATGATTTACTTATAAGATTGAGAGAGAGAAAAGATTTTCACTAATAAATTCACTGGCAGTGACCTATAATGGGCGGACATCCCTCTTGATTTATTTCTTTTTTCAATGATGCTTTCAATTAAGCAAACAAAATTGGCAGACTTGTCGGACTATCTGTCCAAAAAAGTTTTTCAGTGTATAGCGTACCTGAAGTTCTTTCATTTTTAAAGCTTACACAAAAATTAATGATTCAAACCCTTTTTTCATACATTCAATGAGTATTTAAAATAGATTCCCAATTTATATTTCCCTTCTTTTTTTTTTGAGTTGTTGGCGTTGCCATTAAATGAGCTTTTAAGACTATTATATGAAATAAATTTGTGTTAGGCTTTTAATTAATTGTCGGGGTAGTTCACTGGCAGCAGTTTTTCTCAGCAAAATAATTTCTCAACAAAATTTCTGAATCATTTACAGCTCCTGAGTTTTTGTTGTTGCTTAAATTGTTTTGGCTTAATTTTTCCTTTGGTTGTTGCTTTTTTTGTTTCTGTTTTTGTTTCTGTAACTTCTTCTTCTACAGCTTGTTGTTCATTTTTTATGGCTTTTGTCAATTTGATGAATTACGAATGTGTTGAAAGCAAGAGGAAAAATATAAATTTGTCGACAGATCCCC